>PISX010013473.1:0-56556 GCA_004024625.1 Mellivora capensis | reverse complement strand
AAATCTATAAAGAACTTATCAAACTCAACACCCAAAGAACAAATAATCCAATCAAGAAATGGGCAGAGGACATGAACAGACATTTCTGCAAAGAAGACATCCAGATGGCCAAAAGACACATGAAAAAGTGCTCCACATCACTTGGCATCAGGGAAATACAAATCAAAGCCACAGTGAGATATCACCTCACACCAGTCAGAATGGCTAAAATTAACAAGTCAGGAAATGACAGATGCTGGCGAGGATGTGGAGAAAGGGGAACCCTCCTACACTGTTGGTGGGAATGCAAGCTGGTGCAACCGCTCTGGAAAACAGTGTGGAGGTTCCTCAAAAAGTTGAAAATAGAACTACCCTACGACCCAGCAATTGCACCACTGGGTATTTACCCTAAAGATACAAACGTAGTGATCCGAAGGGGCACGTGCACCCGAATGTTTATAGCAGCAATGTCTACAATAGCCAAACTATGGAAAGAACCTAGATGTCCATCAACAGAGGAATGGATAAAGAAGAGGTGGTATATATACACAATGGAATACTATGCAGCCATCAAAAGAAATGAAATCTTGCCATTTGCAATGACGTGAATGGAACTAGAGGGTATCATGCTTAGTTAATGAGTCAATTGGAGAAAGGCAACTATCATATGATCTCCCTGATATGAGGAAGTGGAGATGCAACATGGGTGGTTTGGGGAAAAGAAGAAAAGAAACAAGATGGGATCGGGAAGGAGACAAACCATAAGTGACTCTTAATCTCACAAAACAAACTGAGGGTTGCTGGGGGGAGGGGGGTTGGGAGAGGGAGGTGGGGTAATGGACATTGGGGAGGGTATGTGCTATGGTTAGTGCTGTGAAGTGTGTAAACCTGGTGATTCACAGACATGTACCCTTGGGGATAAAAATACACTGTATGTTTGTAAAAAATTAAAAAAAAAAATAAAAAAAACCCACACAAAAATAACTTTATACAAACATCCCATTTTTTGTTCCATATAACAGTAACATAGCTAAAAATCATTGCCTTTATTTTGTCATTAAATAAATTAAATTTACTCCTAAAAAAAAAAAAGCGCCAGCCAAAATGGAAGCAGCTAGACAATGAACCATAGATTTTTCTACATAAAACACCTGTTTTTGTTTCTGTTTTAAGTAGGCTCCACACCCAGTGTGGAGCCCAATGTAGGGCTTGAACTCATAACCCTGAGATCAAGACCCTGAGCTGAGTACAAGAGTCAGGTGTTCAACCGACTGAGCCACCCAGGGGTCCCTAGAATATCTGTTTAAAAATAGATTACAGAGCTAGATGATGGGGGTCCTAAATTAGCTATTTAAATCTAACAAACTCATAATGAACTATGTTTATGAAAGAGTTTATATACATACAGTTAAACAGAATTATAATAAAATCTATTATCAGATATTATTCTTTACTGGTACTTCATGTAATTTAAAAGAAGACATTTCTTAATATTTTTCATACATGTCTGCATGATAGTTAATAGATTTACACCCATTTATGCCCAATAGCTTAGAAAAATAAACAGTGAAATTAATATTCACTATGATCAAAATTGATATTTTAAGGGATGCCTGGGTGGCTCAGTAGGTTAAGTATCTGACTTCAGCTTAGGTCATGAGCCCAGGGTCCTGGGATGGAGTTCCTCATCATTCTCCTTGATCAAGAGGGAGTCTGCTTCTCCCTCTGCCTCTGCCTGGTGCTCCCCCTGCTTGTGTTCCCTTGCTCTCTCTCTCTGACAAATGAATGAATGAATGAATGAATGAATAAATAAATAAATAAATAAATAAATAAATAAATAAAATCTTAGAAAAAAAGAATTGATATTTTAAAAAGTATGTTTCCTGGACCTAATCTAAAAGACTGTAAAAATTTTAAGAGGAACTTTTAATTAATAATACAGGAATGTGATGTCCAGCGCAACCTGAGAAAATTCAGAATTCAACCCCTGAATTCAGGGATTGGTGTGCCTTCATCCTTTGCCTTCCCTTTCAAGACATTTCCTTTATGTCATTTCACATTTTTTTTTCTCTTTGGCAGTTCTTAGATCCTATTTATTTGCTAACATTATCAGGTGCTTTGAATTGCTTTTTAGGGGCACCTTTTACATACATTTCACTAAAATGTTCATTACTTTTTGATGTTCTGTGTAAAATTCATATGAGCAGATTTTGTTTTACTTTACTTTTCAATTTATGGGTATTTTGATTGTCTTTTTTCCTGTTTCTGCATTTACCTACCTGTAGTTTGGTATTTTTTTACACATGTATTTATCTAGGTCTGTCCAGTTTTTCCTTGCAAATGAAAGGTCTGGAGACCTTCTACATGAGGAATAGCTAACTCACCTATCCTGGGTTAAGTAGTTGGACTACAGAAGCCCAACACGCCTGCCACATTTTGACACTGATGAGTTAAGAAAAAGAGGGTAAGGGGCTTTAAACATTACTCCTTAAATTTTGGAAAGACCTGGACAATGTGTAATTGTATTATTATGCATCACTGGAATCTAAGGAGAAACCTGTTAAGTTTCATTGGCTGGTCATAGACCTAACAAGCATTAACATGACACAAAACTCCTTACAAAGTATTAGTAAAATGTAGTCAGATGTGCTGAATGTTACAATTAGCTTTTGTTAGTATGTGATATTTACAAATATTTAGTGTATGAGTCTGATAACAATAGATACTTGTCGTTTTACATGCTCTCACATGCCCGAGAGAACCAAGGAGTACAGTTGACAGTTCACGCTTAAAAAATCAATTTTTCACAAAGCATTTAATTGTCAGCTTACTTGAAAAACCATAACCTTTTTTTCCTCCTTACTGTCTCCTCTACTCCAATTTTAGGTCCTTATTGATTCTAACATTTTAATCAATAACCCTCATTACACTGGCTGAATGACACTAAGAAAAAAAATCTTTACCTTTTTCTAATCAAACTGAAATATGTCTGTTCTTCTAGATAAAACATGACTTGCCCTCATCTGCTTATAACACTGACTTGTGAAGAATTTTTAACAAGCAGCCCATAATTTTTATCCATTTTTAAAATCTTTTTAAACGGATTTATTTCTCCCTCCTTCGGGCTATACTAAACAACAGTAGAGTAGCAAATTATCTGCCAGAGACTTTAAAATAGAGTTTACTGTAATCTCCTGATCAATCAGTGTGGGCAGTACCATGCTCTCTGAGAAGGTACCTCAAAGTGTCATTTTTAAAACCAATCATGCACATTTCACCTAATGGAAAAATCTTCCTTATAATGGATGTATGCTTTCTTTCACTACCATGTCCAAAACAGACAGCTTGTCTACCTATATCTGCCCGTCCATACTAACCACTGTTTATGTTTCAATTAGGTCCTAAGATTAATTCAAAATTTTTATAAAAAGTGAAACATTTAGGGGCACTTGGGCGGCTCAGTCGGTTGAGCATCTGCCTTTGGTTCCGGTCATGATCCCAGGGTCTTGAGATGGAGCCCCTGCATCAGGTTCCCTGCTTAGCGGGGATTCTGCTTCTTCTCCCTCTGCCCCCCAACCCCACATGTACTCTCTTTATCTCTCACTCGCTCCACATCTCTCTCTCAAATATATTTTAAAAAAATCTTTAAAAAAGTGTATTTAAAAAGATACAAGGTCAATGTGGGAAATACTGCCCGAGTTTGATTCACAATTTGTCCAATTGAGGCCTACTTTTTCCATCATGGCGTCACAGGATTCCATTCTCCTGGATTAGGCATGTGGGACAAAGCCCAGCAGTAAGCCCGCAACTTTGCTGTTAATATATCACTATAAACCTTGTAGCTTTCTCTCTTCTCTCAGCTTTATCAATCTGAATGTCAACTGGAAAAAAATCCAGCATTTGCAAGAAGCATTTTGATTCTAGCATTCTCGGAAAGATTCCAGATCCAGAGAGTGGCACATGGTTTTTCAATGGTGCATAAATGGATACTTAGAGTCAGGTTTTACAAGAGATCATTTCGTTTTATAGGTACTTTGGTGATTGCCACTAAGACAGCTCTGCTGACTCTGGGCAAGAGAATGAAGGAGCATTAGGATGGCTGGGAATCCTAGGCATATCTGTTGAGTATAAGAGTTCTTATCTGACTCACAGATTTCCTTTCTAGCTCTATCTGTTTTCACATTAGGCAGTTGAATTAAAATTTAAAGAAATCTATATTTTGGCCCTATCCTGGAAAATATGGGCCTTCAGTCTTCAGCTCCTTCTAGCTATAGTGTCATTTTTAAAATTTAGACAACCTTTTCCCTGGGAGTCACAAAAATGAAAAAATAAAGGTCACAGAGTAGACTTTGTCCTTCCTAAAAGACAAATATAACATATACACTGAAGAAAGTTGCTCCATAATTTGAGCAGTAAGACATTCCAAGTGACAGTGCTGCTTAGGGTATACTCCTGAGAAAAATGTACTTGACAGGGCTATAAAATTATGCAGAAACTGTGAATTTCCCCACAGAAAGAAAAAAGAAAGGGTCAATATATCTGTGCTTATAATGAATAAATCTTCTTGACATATTTTGTATTAAGAATAGATCCCACATCACATCAGAGATTTAGCACATTTTGAATATGATAAATATAACCTGTGGTCAATGGGTCTGATTTAATTTCAAAGGCACTTTGATTTAACTGTGGCATGGAAGAGTCACAAAGAAGTAACTTTTGTTCATTCATTCACTGAACAATATTTTTTGAGTGTCTTCTACAAGTGCCATGAGATGCTGGAAGAAGGAGATTGGCTATCAAGCTAAAAATGGTTGGGAATCAGTGTTCCTCATCGTACGGATCCCTAGCACATTGTTCACAGAGCCACACACTTTTATAAATTTGCAAAAACAGAATCTTTTAATTGCAAATGGTTATGACTGCTGTCTTCACCGTGTCTACCCCAACTTCCCTCTATCATGTTCAGCAGTGTTCAAAATGGCCAGGATTATTTCTGGAACTGAGCTAAGGACGTAAATTTATGGTGCACTTAGGCTAGGCTGACTAGAACCTATGTATGTGAGTCACAGTTACTTCCACTTCTAGTTAGGTTATTATAGTCTCCTGGTGTAGAAGAAATGGAGTCCAGAATTTTCGTACTGCCCACTGTGCAAACTCACTCCCCTAACGTTGAAAAGGAGGAGCAGGGCCCAAGGTTGTAATGCAGTGTTCATATCCTGGGACACTCAGGGCTGTATGTGGTGGAGGGAAAACCAGGCTAGAAATGTATAGAGCCAGAAGCTAGTCTGTGGAATATTCTTCCAAATGTCATGGTTCACATGCTATAGAACTTCATAGGGGCTCTCATTTTTGACAACAATTTAAAAGTTTATAAGCGATTTAGCAACAGCGTTGAAGTTAAAAGGATTTTCTAATTAATAATTTTTCTTAAAAAAATTTGATCAGCCATGCTAGAGAAAAAATACTGAATTATTTTCCCATTCTCTCTATAGAAGATTATATCACAAAATTATTATACATTGAAGAGGCAGTCTAAAGAGTCTGTTACCAAAAACTGTGGAGGAAAAAAGTACAGAGGTGGGTCAGGCAATCAAGTAATAAAAACAGTGTTTTGCCTTTCAGATTTTATAATGCTTGTGGTACTTGTTAGCACTTTAAACTTTGTAATATTTTTTTGCATTCCAAATAAATATTAAGTTTCACTTCTGATTTGTTTCTATTCTTTTTCTTGAAAAGGGCACTTAACTTCAGATCCCCAAATCTTTATCCACTCCAGTGTGATACACTAGGGATACAACAGCAAACAGAAAAAAAATCTTGTCCCTTCTGGAGATCAAATTTCAGGGGGAGGAAAAAAGAAAATAAGAAGCAAATACATAATACCAAGTGGTGATAAGTTTTCCAGAAATGTGAAAATTTTAAGGGAATAGAAAGTGAACTGGGTGCAATGGCAGAGGGAGATGCTGTTATCAGAAAGACCATTTCACGGAGAGGAAGTGCAAATACCCTGAGGTTAATGCACGTTCTCTCTCCCGAAGAGCAAGTATGGAGCTCAGTGTGCAGCAGCACATGGAGAGGAGAAGGAGATGAAGTTAGAGAAGCAGTCTAGGCCCCAGCATGTATGGCCTTGGGGGTGAGAGTTTAGGACTAAGTGAGTCCTTCATTTATTTCCTTGGCTGATGTGAATAAAATTTCAACATTTACATTATGTGCTATAAAACAACAATTAGTTAAGCAAATTATCAAATTAATTTACTAAGTATGAATCCTTAATATGCTATCAATACTGTATTCAAAACATCTTCAGTTGCTCTCCAGGCAGCATTTGCAAAAGCAAACTCTTCATCCTGATGCTTAAGGATTTCTATCAACTAGTCTCCCATGCTCCACTCCCTCTTCCCAGCACCCCAGCTATATTCCAACCCTCCCCAGAACTCCGTTCTGCTTGTGGTCAACATCTTGGTACCACTGCGTAAATCTTTCCGCAAGTAAGGAATGCCTGTCCACTTTTGGAGTGTCTTTCAAAAAACCACAGCCTTTCTGAATGTAGAATAGCAGTCGACAACATGGGTATCCCAACCAGAGGTACTGGGATTTGAGGACGCTTTGTAGGACTTGGGCCAGGTTACCTCTATTCTCTCAGCCTCATTTTCTCATCTATGTAATGACAAAAGCTGGCATACTGGCTGCATAAAGTGCTATTAAGAATGACCCAAAGTGGCATGTGTGATCACTTAGCCATGCCTACAGTAATGCTGTTCCCACCCCTCTTTGCTCCTGAGCTCACACTATAAGTCCGCCTACATGTGCTCATCATGGGCAACATATTACTTGGAAAATCAGAGGAATGTGAGCTTTCATAAATCCCATTTCCCAAACCTCACTGTATTTTAACTATTTACAAAAGCTCTTTCTGCTTTTTCTTTAAAAAGAAAAAGATGTTCATTAAAATGACCTTGGTTAATTTTTATAAAATGTTATGATTTTATTAATTTTATAAAACTATGATGTTATGTGGTTATGATAAGTTCATGAAGTTAGTGACAAACTTCTATGAATATCTCCTTTATACACTGGGGTTTAGTGGAAGTAGGTTCACCTGACTATAATTTGGTACTTGCTAATATGCTTCTTTGTGATATTTATTTCATATCGTTGTCCCAACTGATCCTAGACCCCAGGTATCAATTTTATTTTATACATCAAACTATAGAGTGAAGGGTCAGGGAAAGTATGTGAAACAGCTTCCTGTTGGCCAGTCCAATTTCCAGATGGCAGGGCACAAAAGATCAGCATCCAAACCTCTCTGTCAACTAAGTCTCATTGGAGAGACAAACCTGATTTTCCTAAATTACTTTAAATGCAACTTATTGTATTTTGACCATTTATTAACTCATGTCTATTACACTATATTTAGTTCACTTTGTAAGACTTCAAATTTGGAAGCAAGTTACATTAGTTGTTTTTTAAAAGAAAAATGCTAATCCTTCTCTTTAAGATGAGTCATGACATTTCTATAGTAAATTACATTGAAGATTCTCAAAACCCAAGGATCTTCTACAAATTTGGCCATTTACCACGATTCCATACAAAAACACCAATTTTATTCTCAATTACCTTTTTAAAAAATTTTTGGTTTTTAAAATTCCCAATTACCTTTTAAAACCTTCAGAGCTCTAATGCTTCATTTAATGTTGATTCAAATTGTGCTGAACAAGGAAGCCAATTTCCCAAGGGCTGAAATGCATTAAATTGAGCCCTTGGGGACATGCATCACATCAACCCTTTTGGGCCACAAGGGTGACACAGTAACTCACAGGGAAACTGATGTGGGAAACCAGAACCACGTGAGGTTTATTGCTTTGAGCCCTGTTTTCTGAGAGTGGATTTTTTTTGCTGAGACTCTTAGTTCACAGTCAGGACTCTGCTCTTTTCCTTAGTAGCTAATCATTACATTGTTCTCTCTTGGGAGTCATCCCAAACTTTTCTTTTACTAGTGCAGAAGGGTCATTCAGATTTTGGCACAACAATGGTGTGATGAAGAGCTCTGAATTTGCAGCCACAACAATTTGCCATAAACTAACACAATGTCAATGATTAAGTAAGAAATATTAAAGTAGAAAATGCAACGTTTAGCAAGGGATGGTTTGTTATTTATTTCCCCATATTTGTAAAATTGAGGCTAAACATTTTGAAAATTTCTATTGTACCCCTCAATAATGTTACATATTTAATTACAACAGAAAACTATCCTCCAAACAAAACCCACTGGAGTCACTGGATTTAGGGATACGTATTGAGACTTCAAAAGCTTGAGTAGCGATTGTAACTGTTTAGTGCAAAAACAGTAGAATTGGGGTACTTGGAGAAATATATTCTCTTTTTTTGTGTGCTCTTGCAGTATAATTAGCAGAATAGTTTCTTGTTCGAAAAAATAGGGTATATGGGAAACACATACCCACATCTAAAGGCATGCATGGGGGTGGGGGTCTTCTGAATTTAAGGGACCATATGCCAAACTACAGTTTTGACCAGTTTTGCAAATGGCGGCATTAGACATGACCCTTAACCATCTACAGAAACTGCCTAACTACTGAAACTCATCGGAAACCTTCGCATCAGTATGAAGCTTGAGTTGATTTTGTACTACAGAAATATAAAGTGAAGCAAATATCACACAATTCTGAAATCAGTGAGTTTTGTCCTGATGCAGAATTCTACATAATAATTGGAGTCTGATTTTGTTTCTTTTTTTAACCTCTGGACCTCCCAGTGTACCACCTCATTTTCACCATCCTTTGTAACTCTGATGATGCCAGTTAATCATGGGAACGAGAGAGAGAACATTCCCTCAGGGCAAATGCATCCCTCAAGTCTCTATAGAAGAACATCCCGAGGAACCTATTATTTTGATCATATTCTTCACATGAGCTGTAAGTCTTATTATGGTTATAGGTGTGTACATCTAGTCTTACAGATTGACATTTTTAAAACACGAAATAATTTCCCCCTTTTCTACACGTCTTCTTTTTTTTCTCCTTTAATTAAAAGCCAGACCCATTATACTTGCGCAAGTGACTGTCACAAACAAGTGATTAGGACTCTAATCACCTGTGGTTCTCTGAGATACTCTGCTAAGCTGATTACCTGGGCGGCATTCGAGTTTCGCAGAGCAATAATGACTATTTCAATCTCAAGAGAATGGAGTAGGTGAAGTAAACTGGAACACAGCAGCGACTGCTGCTCTTTGCACACTCACAGAAGCTTTTTATGATAGATGGAAGGCTCCGCTGATCGCCTGACTTTATGCACTCCATGGCATCGGCTGAACTTCTGTCCTGGGTAGCCTAAAGCAGATTAGTTTCTGAACTTTAGCTTTGAACTAAAGCTACATTTCTTCTTGTTGGAAAAATATAAATGATTCTGCTCAGTTTCCAAGTGACTTTACTTTTTTGTGCTTTTCTCATGCTCCCTGCCTTATTCAGCTATAATAACACAAGCAGTTGTGGGAAAATACCCAAGTTTCTCCATTGACAGTGGCCCTCATAAGAAAGTAGTTAGAAGAAATAAGATGTAGAAATTATCTAATTCCTTAAGGTTTTCTTGTGAAATGATATTTTTAGCATCTTCAATGTTCCCATTTTTACAAAACCTTCCCAGAGTTGAGTGTGGTCAAGATTAAAATCACTGCTTTCCTAAAATCTGTGTCTAGTTATTTATGACTTACCCACTGTTTCACCTCCAGACTGAGAAATGTTATAAGCCCCCAGGCCATCACACTAAACTCATCCATTATAAGAGATGAGTATTTTGTGCAGTCCCACCTGTTCCTAAGTCTTTCATGCTCATTTAATTTCTATTTCTTTCTGTGTCATAAATCTCTCCTCTCCAGGACCACCACTAATATCTCTTGTCTATTTTGGTACAACCTCTCTCTCACTCTCCTAGTCTTGCCTCTTCCTACTGTTTTCACCCCATCACAAAGGTGATCACTTAAGCTAGAGGAAAAAACAACCTTAACTTGACAATGGCAAGGCCTCTGGTATCTTGTAGGTCCTATTTCGCAAATGAAAATTCTTTTGAAACCTCCCTTTTTCCTTCCCTCCCCCTCCCAACTTATAGGTATATAATGGGCCATTTCTCTTGACCCCAGTGAAGCTCTTTCTGCCCATGGGCCCCATCCCCTTGCTTTAATAAACCACCTTTTGCTACCCCCCCCCCCCCAAAATGCAGATGAAAGGGGCTCTTGGGTGGCTCAGCATCCTACTGTCGATTTCGGCTCAGGTCGTGATCTCAGGGTCCTGAAATTGAGCCTTGCTTTAGGCTTTGCACTTAGCTCAGAGTCTGCTTGAAATTTTTTCTCTCTGTCCCTGCTCTTCCCCCCCACCCCTGCTCACCTGCTCTCTCACTGTCTCCAAATAAATAAAATCTTTAAAAAAAATGCAAATGAGAATGCAAACATTCAAACGGCTTCCCACTTCTTAACATGCAATACAAAATGTTCACAATATCACAATACGGTGCCTGGTTTTCCTTCTTCATTCTTCCACTCTACTATGTACAGTTCTCTGAAATCACCCGTAGTTCTCACATAGTTCTCACGTGCTGCTCCCTCATGGACATGATCTCAGAATCCTTGATCTGTGTCACACATCACTCCTCTCACCATGCCGCACCATAGTTGTGAAAGGGCTAAAGAACATAGGCATTGCAGGTAAACTTCCCAATTTGGAGCTTGGATTTGCTAAAACTGTGGGAACTTGGATGAGTTACTTAAGCTCCTGAAACTGTTTGCTCATCTGAAAGTTGAGTTTCATGATATACATACCTCAGAGTGTTGTTTCCAGGATTATATGAAATAATCCATATCTAGTACTTAACACAGGGCATAGCATGTAGTATATTCTTAACAAATGTTACCAATTTTTATTAATATTACTACTGTTACCACTGCCACCATCAGTAGGCTGAACTGGTATATAGACCCACAGTTGCTTTCCTAGACCCTACGTACTTCCCAGGACTCTGTAAGCGTTCCATACATACTTACTGGAAAAAAAAAATTACATGAATTCTTAATGTGTGCCAATGGTATTATATGCATACTCCTCAAAGGTAAAATATATTTTGTATTTGTTCAATGTATTGTATGTGTTTGTTCAAGAAGTGTTCACTGCTCAAATAAACTTGTTGAAGTAATAAATGTAATGTAGGGACAATAAATATTAGTAAAAACATAATCACAGATTCCCTTATGGCTTATAAATAGCATATGGCTTTTCTATGAAAAATGGCTTGCACTTCCCTTTCTCTGGGTGTAACCGCAGCTCATATCATGTCTTTTGATTAACAACTCTGGATAAGTTTTGGTAGTACTTGGAATATATGTGTCACAGTATTTCCGATTCATTATTCTTATAATAATTCATTAATTATTTTTTAAAAAATTTAAAAAGATTTTATTTATTTGTCAGAGAGAGAGAGCACAAGCAGGGAGAGTGGCAGGCAGAGGGAGGAGCAGACTCCCCGCTGAGCAGGGAGCCCGATGTGGGACTCAATCCCAGGACCATGAGATCATAACCTGAGCAGACTCTACTGACTGAGCCACTCAGGCATCCCAAATTCATTAATTATTAATTGCTTTCATCAAAATTGTCCAGTTATCATTTGTCGATATTTTCTGGGTTCAGAAGAAAACATTTGAAACCCTAACAGAATGAGTTCTTTCACATGCTCAATGTTATATATTCTTCCTCTCTATTGTGCTTAGAAATTTATAAATCTATTACTTGAGTCATTTCATATAAAAAGTCAATCCTCTGACCATCTTTCTCCTATTGTTATCACTAAAGAGAAGCTGTGCTCCATAGTATGGCTGTCTGGTTTCCAAGGTGGTTCTTTGTCAAGACACCCCCCACTTTTTAAAAAAGATTTTATTTATTTATTTAAGAGAGAGAGGTGTTTTTTACAGACACCTCACTGAGCAGACAGCCCAATATGGGACTCGATCCCAAGACTCTGAGATCATGACCTGAGCCAAAGGCAGATGCTTAACCGACTGAGCTGTCAGTTGGACACTGGACTGTAAGTGCAGTGACCCAAGGACTCTCTCATCTTTCTGGTTTGGCACAGCACAGTGCACGTCACACAGTGATGCTCCATGGTTTCTTGTTCCCCCCAGTGAATGAAGAAACAAGTGCTAGCACCTGATTCTTTTCAAGTCCTAAATATTTGTCTCTACTCTAACACATACTCTTGGTTTTTGACACCAGGAAAGAAAACTTCCTGTCCTTGTATTCAAGGGGATCCTGTTCAACTGCTCTTGAATGATTTTCTATAAGCTACCCAAGGAGGATTCTAAAAATAAGCTCTAATACGGCCCAGTGTTTTGTGTATTCTATTTCTTACAGGTCAGAGGAGTTAACTCTTGTATTTCTCATACTCCTCTTTCATGCAATGGTGACTCATTACTGTTACTTTTTTCTAGCTCTGTTGAGATATAATGGACATATAAGCTTTTGCAAGTTTAAGGTATATAACAGGTTCATTTGTTAGACTTATATGTTCAAAATCTTTACCGCAATAGGGTTTGATAATACCTGTATCACATCACAAAATTAACCACCTCTTTTTTGTGGTGAGAATATTTAAGATCTACTTTGCAACTATTGTGCTTTTTGAAATAGTTCTTACAAGATCATGAGCTAATTACTTTAAACAGATGCATTTCATATTTCTAACTCCATAATGAGAAAATGAATTCACTATCAGAAACAAAGAGTAAGAAAGAAAAACTCAGTGTTCTGCAGCATACGCTTTCACACACGTTGCTCATTTATTCCTTATGCCATCTTTTTCAGAAAGAAATCATTATAAAGTCTCTGAGAGACCAGGTGATGTAATCATGGTCACATAGCAAGTAAGTAACAGGATTCAAAACCAGTTTTCTGATTCAAAATCCAGGGCTCTTTCCATCATACCAAAATCACATCACGTGGATTACTACATTTAGAAAATTCCAGCTCCCCACATCCATAATTCAACAATCACAATCTTGGTCTCAGCATTTACACTTTAAATGCATTGTTTTGGTAGAGATTAATTCAGCCAGCCCAAACTGCTTCACTATGAATGTACACCCCATAATATGAAAATACATTCATGGTTAAAAGGATTTAGATTTGAAGCTTGCTAAGAAGTATATCACTTGTACAGCCATCAAGTAGGAAAAATAAATTGAAGGGAGACTGCATGCCTTCTCTACTACAGATTTGCATTTTTCTGTATAAAACGCACTGTTCTCTGTAAAGCATGTTCATTCCCACCGTGATCTCATTTATTCTGGCTTCTAATTACTTTTAAGTACTGAGCACAGAGCACCAATGTGGAAAGTCTATTGACAACTGGAATGAAGCACCTGAATGAAGAAACTAATTGTTTAATGTTGTTTCTTTTCCCGGCTCCCTTTTATTACCTTATACCGAGGAAGAATTGTTAAGCTGAGGGCTGATTCAATACGTTACATACTGCTCAATTCCCCAGGTGGATGCTATGGTTCGCCACACACATAAAGTCTCTGCAAAATTAATATGGAAAGGCCCACTGCTGTCCTATTGATCTTTCCCACCTTGATCACCCTTAGCCAAGTGTTTGTGACAAATGGAAAGCTTGAGAAAATTGCCACAAGTCTACAGGGGTTTCCAAAACCTAACGCCTATGTCCTTGTTCCCCTGTAACAGAGAAGGCACTTTTTCGAATGAAACACGTACATACGTTCACATGAAAAAAGGGCCAACAGGTATTTGTTTTCAGCAAATTCACTCATCTGACACACACACACACATCTAATAAGATACTAAATATTTACATTCTCTGTATAAGAAAATGTGAGTGACAGTCTAACAAGTGTTGCAATCCAAAAGCCCATAATTGCTCAGCCAAGTGTCCAGGAGATTTTCTAGAAATAACCTCTGGATGTCTATTGATGCTTTCAAGATTATTGTTTGACTCTGGTCAAACAGGCAGCACTGATGAAATCTTCCCACAACCATTCGGGGTTCCTAGGTGTCCCAGCCTGAGAGAGTTGAAAGACAAAGTGTTAATGAGCATTTGAAAAGAAGGCAAAAGGACAGCAGGCAGAGAGGGGTACTGTGCAAAACAACCAAACAGAATGCAGAAGAGATGGGCAGCAGCTGGAGCGGGATCCTGGCAGCAGAAGCACAGCCAAATTGAATACTCCACTAACTCCATATATCTTAAGGCAAAAAAGCAATAGAGCTTAAGGGGCACATTTTCAGTGCTGCACAGGGAATTAGCCATGAAAGTCCCATTAAAGATAATGGCATTTTCTACTGCAACTTTCAATACATTCTCTGAAAGTTCTTGGCATATATCTTTAAGCCTAGGCTTAAAAATCAACTGCCAGGCAAAAATATTCCACATCCTTCATTCCTTTGTAGTCAAGCCCATTAAGGTGTGTTTTTCTCAGACATGGTTTTTCCATTGCTGAGGTTAGTGTAGAGGCGATCACGCGGACGGCTAATGAGCACTTAGACACATGAGGATGTATTTGCTATGCTAAAAATGTGCATGAATTTGAAACATCTGTGTGTGAGTTAGGACTTTAATTACCATAGCTACCAGGTTTGAATCTGCTTTTCTGCATTTTAAATGTTTCAGCCTGGACTGTTTCACCAATTTATTTAATTTCTGTTTTGTTTTGAAGGATTTAACTGCATAGATTGGGTACCTTTCCCAGTTGCCCAAAGTTCTCCAACACTCCCTCTCTAGTCCCATCTCCTCTACTTTGCTGTCTCTCTTTTGTCCTTACTCCGTAGATCCTTTGATGACACCAACACTTGAGGGCATCCAGCATGTGATTTTCATCTGTCTCCCCAATTCTCTGATGCTCTATATAACTATTTTCTCTTTGACCTGTTTACCTAAGTCATTGAATAAAGCTTTGTTTCAGTAAGTTTCACAACTTTCTAGAGGATCCTTCCTTCAGTGTTTTATTCTGGGGCTCCTCCTTGGTGGTTCCTCTTAATCAGGGCTCACAGAGGATGGGGCGGTGAGAAGATTAACCAGAGAAGATTAACACACCACACATGTTCCCTGGTGATCATTTCTCAATGTCCATGGTTAGCAGCTGATTATTTTTTTCTCACACCTCTGCCCCTTTTCCTGGAATATCTCTTCCCTATTCCTAACACCTGAAGTATATTCCCAGAAAATTCTTAGTAATGTTTTAAGCCTGCTCTCTGGGAAGCCTTCTCTGACATAGTCCCCTTCTCCAATCTCCCTGTACTCATACATACTCTTTATCTTCAAGAATCACCCCACCTCTTTTGGAACACAACACGGATCCTCGCCAATGTGACTGGGGGTGTGTCAGATCCTGTGAGAAAACTCCAGGAGATGGAGGGCAAAAGTCTCCCTGAGCTGGCGCTCGGAAGAGACATGGAAGGATCCCCGGAGTGCTTTCCTGTCCTCCTTCAAAATAGATGGATCTGATAAGTGTGAAGAATCATTAACTTGCTCTCAGCGTTTGAAGCTAAGAGATAATTGTTGTTCACCTGTCGCTTGCCTGTAGCCCACACCCTGCACGTAGCTCACATTTCACATCCTGTAAATAAGTACATAAATCTTTCTATAAGTCACTGTAACCACATCTTGTAAAGTAGAAAAGAAGTGAAATAAAGTCATCTACTGATCATCAGTCAGTAGTCCCCTTATCATTTTGACTCCAGTCACCAGATCCCTGCCTCACGAAGGTGACAAGTGGCACCTGAACAGGGGCCTGAAATTGATGAACTGTCACCCAGTGATCCGGAGACCCTCACAGAAGGAGTAAGTGAGAACCATGGGGCAGAATCAAAGTCGTGCCCAGGCTTTTCTAGCATTAATACAACACTTTTTATCTTGGGGAGGTGTTCGAGTATACAGATGTCAATTAAGAACTTGTTTGGATGCTATTTGCGAATATAATCCTTGGTTTCCTGATGAAGGAACCTTGGAAGAGGCAATTTGAGAGCACGCATGCCATAATATGGAAAAGGCTTATAGACAAGGTAAAAAAAACTCCTGTGGAGTTTTGGGTTACATGGGTGTTGATAAAAACAGTAATTTTAATCTTGGAGGGGAACGTTAAGGAAGAGGATCTTAAGGCTGAAACAGCTGCCTCTCTGCATATGTATGAGTTAGATGATGAAACAACCCGACAAATTCAACCTGAAAGTAAAAAATATTTTTCGGTGAAAAGGACAAATGCCATGTTTCTCCTTTGGCCACCACACCTCTGATTTCCTCCCAGGATGAGGACGAGGAAATAGCAGCAGACCTCTTTGGGGATGAGGGAGATGACACTGGGTTGGATGAGAGTTTATGCATGTTATAGTTAAGACCAACAAAAACTAGAAAACACAATTCTATTTCTACACTGTCTGGCCCCCATGAGCTGCACTTAGTTTTCCCTGTAACTTTTCATGCTAATGGGCCAAATACTTGAAGCCAATGGAGACTGTAAGGGAATTTAAAAAGGCATGTTCTATGTACAGGCCTACTTCTCCTTTTGTTATGAATATTTATCCAGTTGGAGCAATAACGCCCGCTGGATTCCTTATGATTTTCAACTCATAGCCAAAATGGTACTAACTTCTTCTGAATTTCTACAATGGAAAATGTGGCTTTCTGAGAAGGCACATGAAAAGGTTAGGAACTTAGGTCAGAGAGGGAATGTCGCAGCTGTCACAATATGCTCACAGGAACAGGATCTTGGACGACTTCTAATCATCAGACTCATACTATTCCTCCTGCAGCCCTTCCCCATGTACTTGATGTGGCCCTATAGCCTGGCAAAAAATTAATTCGGGTACCGATTATATTGCCAGTTACAAAAATACAAAAAGGGCCTAAAGAGCCATACGTTGATTTTATCGGCAGGTTAAAAGAATCATTGGAAAAGCAGGTAAGAGAACAAATTCAGGAAATACTCTGAAGACAACTAGCATATGATCATGCTAATGAAGATTGCCAGGCCCTGATTTGACCTCTTAGAGAATCTGGCAATGTCATGGATGATTTAAAGGCTTGTCCTAATGTAGGATTCTTTAAACATCAGGCCCGAATAACAGCATTAAAAACCATGGCTGTTCAAAAACAATTACAAACAAAATGTTTTAATTGTGGACAAACAGGACATATAAAACAACAGTGCCATCTCCCTCCCTGTTTGGTTGCTCCCTCTCCTGCCAATCGCCTGAATAAATCCAAGATTCAACACCCTATTATTGGTCCCTGCTGTCAAAGAGGCAAACATTGGGCTAAAGAATGTAAGTCAAAAACCAATAAAGATGGAAATCCTTTGGGGAACCCTCAGCAGGGAAATTTCCTAAGGGGCCAATCCCAGCCCCAATAAATGTGGGGCCACGGAACTATCCTATTCAGTTTGTACCCAATAGTGACTCTCAGTAACGGACTTAGTCTCTACTACACAGGGGAGCACTGCTCTTCATATCCCTCTCCCTAAGGCTGGCTTAATACATCCATCTCAACGTCCTTACAAACTGTCAACAAACCTATATGGACCTATACCCCTAAATATGGTTGGTCTCCTGCTTGGATGAAGCAGTTTAACTATGAAAGGGGTTACACTACATACTGAAGTTACCGACTCCAATTACTATGGTGAGATTCAAATTATGGTTTCTGTCACTGTTCCTTGGACCTTTTCAGTAGGTGAACGTGTTGCCCAACTTTTGTTACTTCCCTATATTATGCCTACTGAATCTTCAAACTTCAGGGAAGGAGGATTCTGCAGTAAAAAGGATTCATTTTTCTAAGAAACTATTTGAAGGAAGTTGACCCCAAATGAAGCTTTCTATTAAGGGATGAATATTTGAAGGGCTTTTAGATTCTGGAGCAGATATCTCTATCATTTCTTGTCAATGTTGGCCATGCCAGTGGCCTACAGTGCCTGCTGATTATGCCCTTGAAGGTCTTGGCTATGTAATTACTCAACAATTGAGACAAAGCAGCTGACCTCTGCCCCATAGGGTCCCAGAGGGATTACAAGGTCATATTCGACCTTACATTGCCCTCGTACCCATTAATCTCTGGGGATGAGATATTTTACAACAATGGGATGCTGAAATTCACATACATACATCCTCACTTGTAAAAAAACATGATGAAAAACATGGGGCATATTCCTGGGAAAGGCTTAAGTAAAAATTTACAAAGGTGCCTGAACCTATAGATCTTAACGCTAATAATACTTGTCCTGGGCTGGGTTTTATATAGGGGCCATTGGGGTTGATAAAGCCCCTTCACCAATTCCAATCACCTGGAAAAGTAACAAGCCTATTTGGATCCCTCAGTGGGCCCTCACATTAGAAAAACTGAAGGCTCTAAAAGGCTTAGTTCAAGAACAATTAGAAAAAGGACATATTGAACCTTCTTTTTTTCCTCAGAATTCTCCAATTTTTGTTATAAAGAAAAGGTAGGCAAATGGAGATTATTAATAGATCTCCTTAATATTAATGCTGCAATGGTAAGTATGGGTGCATTACAACTAGGACTTCCTGCTCTCTCTTGTATGCCTACTAAATGGCCTTCAGTAGTTGGATTTACAAAACTGCTTTTACACTATTCCTATCCACCCCTCAGACAAAGAGCATTTTGCATTTTCAATTCCAACAGTAAATCAATAGGAACCTTTACAAAGATTTCAATGGAAAGTTCTCCCTCAAGGCATGACTAACTCTCCTACAATGTGCCAATATTTTGTAGGAAAAATTCTTGAGCCCACTTGACAGTTATATCCCACATATTATATTATCCATTACATGGATGATATTGTACTAGCAGCCCCAACTCCAGAGGTCTTACATCAATTGTTTTCAAATACACAACAGTACCCACGACAGTCTGGTCTTATAATAGCTCCTGAAAAGGTACAATTTACTCCACCCTTCTCCTATTTAGGTTGTATTATAGAACGTACCACCATTGGTCCTCAAAAGTTTCCCATTCATAGAGATACTTTAAGTACTCTAAATGATTTTCAAAAATTATTAGATATTAATTGGTTATGCCCAATGTTGGGTATTCCTACACATCAACTTACAAATCTATTTGCCACTCTTGAGGGAGACCTTAACCTTGACAGTCCTTGAAGCTTAACACCACAGGCTGAAAAGGAACTTCAGTTCCTTGAAGAACGCCTTCATCAAATGTTCCTGCATCCGTATGATCCTACATTTCCCTTTACTGTTACTTCTATTCCCTACTCCTCATTCACCTAGGGGGTGACAGCTCAACAAGACTCTCCTTTAGAATGGATCTACTTGAAACACCGAGCTCCTAAGGTTTTAACTGCATATGTTGACCTCCTTGCAGATTTCATCCTTGGCTGAACCAGATGTCTTCAAATATTAGGATATGACCCTCACATTATCATTCTTCCTATTTCTATAAAACATTTTTCTTCCCTATTCCCTAGGAATGATCATCTCCTTAATGGTTTAGCAGGATACTCTGGAACAATTGGAAACCATTACCCTGCTGGTATATTATGGGATTTCCTAAAAAAGACATCATTTATAATTTCTAATGTCTGTAAAACTAGTCCAACTCCAGGCGTTCCCATGAATTATATTGACGGCTCCTCTACTGGAAAAGGGGGCATACATGGACCTGGCTTAAACTTCTCAATTCAAAGAGAGGATTCATCAGCACAACAAGCAGAAATATTCATTCTTACTGCTCTATTAACTCGTATATTTTCTGCACTTAATATTGTCTCTGATTCTGCTTGTGTAGTTGGTCTCTTTGCCGCCATTGAAACAGCTTAGATACCTACAACACAAAAACATTGTTACACCTTTTCACAAAACTACAGTTCCTTGTATAATCACATTCCCATCTTCTCTATGTCACCCATATTAGGGCCCATTCTTCTCTCCCAGGACCCATGGTAGAAGATAACCGCCAACCAGATATCCTGACATGTCCTATTTCCACATCACCTGCAGGTGAACACTCGATTTTACACACTAATGCTAATTGACTGCACAACCATTACCGCATTCCACTTCAAAGGGCACCTAACATTGTTCAGTCCTGTCCTATCTGTGCACCTTTGAACTGTCTCCCACACCATTCAGGAGCCAATCCTCATGGCTCCCAAGCCAACAAACTATGGCAGATGGATGTAACTCATTTCGATCTCTTCCCTCGTCAACCTTATTTACATGTTGTTATTTATACATTTTCTAAAATTTCTTCGGGCAGTTCCTCAATCCTCCAAGTCCTTAACTGCTGTCCGCTCTACTCTACTGCAATGTTTTAGTGTTATGGGGGTCCCTACTCCACAAAAACTGGTAATGCACCGGCTTACACAAGCCATGAATTTACTGCCTTTTGTTCTGATTGGCAGATTCATCATACTACAGGTATACCTTATAACCCACAAGGACAAGGTATAGTTGAACGAGCTCATTGTACACTAAAACTGCAATTATTAAAAGGCAAAAAAGGGGGAACTCCCAAGGCTGTTTTAGCACTCTCTTTATTTACTCTTAATTTTTTGAATTTACCCCATGGTGACGTTCAGACAGCAGCAGAAAAACACTTCTTACAATCACAGCAATCCCTTGAAGCATCTATTCCTATTTGGTTCAAATCTTTTAATGAATGGCTCCCTGGCCTCCTATTAAGGAAAGGCAGAGGGTCTGCTCTTATTTCCTCAGATTCCAGCGATGGACCCTCCGAAACACCATGGCTTCCTTTTTGGCTCATCAGGCCCCGGAAGACCCATGACCCTGCCGATAACCACTGCACCCTCGATCTCCAAGAAGGATCTGGAGACACAAGAGAAAAGGAGGTCACTCACAAGATACATGTGCTGTTTCTTCTTAAGAAGAGACCCCAGGTGACCATATCAATGTAAGACTGATCCACCCACATGAGGTCAGATTAAGGCCCTCTCCACTAAAGGGGAAGCAGTTTTATGATCTACCGGAAGCACAGACTCCTGAGAATTTGTTTTTGGCTATGATTGCTCTCCTGACCTGTACATCACTGGTAAGCAGAAATTATATATATTGGGCATGGATACCTCATCCACCACTCTTACACTTGGTTGAGTGGAGTGGAAAGACGCCTATAATATACACAAATGATTCTATACATATGCCCTCTCCTTAGAGGCAGGAGGGGCCAAAACATCCTCATAGTGAAGGTACCCCTTTCAGCATTTCTCCAGGATATAAAATACTTCTTATAGGGTCTCCTATGTCTCCTCAAACGACGAGTGAACAAACAACAGGCATCTAGCTTGGAATTGGCTCTTAAGATGTTGCAATTAAAAAACAAAAAATGGGGAACTGTTGGAACACAACCCAGATCCTCACCCATGGGGCTGGGGTCGTGTCAGATCCTGTGAGAAAACTCCAGGAGATGGAGGGCAAAAGTTTCCCTGAGCGGGTGCCTGGAATAGATAAGGGAGGATCCCCAGAGTGCTTTCCTGTCCTCCTTCAGAATAGATGGATCTGATAAGTGTGAAGAATCATTAACTTGCTCTCCTAGCTTGAAGCTAAGAGATAATTGTTGTTACTTGTTGCTTGCGGTAGCCTACACCCTGCACGTAGCTCACATCTCACAGGCAGTTCACACCCTGTAAACAAGTACATCTTTGTATACGTCACTGTATCCTGTTTGTAACCAGATCTTGTAAAGTATAGAAGTGACTGTAAGAAATAAAGTCACCTACTGATCTCAGTCAGTAGTCCCCTCATCCAATCACCAGGATCCCCACCACCTCTGGAAGGTGACATACCTCTGTATTTCTATAGCCTCTTTTGTGTGTGTGTGTGTGTGTGTGTGTGTGTACATACTCACTTACATTATGCCCATTTATGCATATATATACCTTTAGTTCTTGCTGACTATGAATCTGTCAAAGGACATCCCCATAGAAGACACCAAGGACATCTAAATTCAATATGCAACATATAAATTCCACATGACTCTCCACCATGCCCCCCAAAAGAAATGCATATTGTCCCTGTGGCAACCCCCTTCCCCACCACCTTCCCAAGCTGGATGTGCGGAATCATCAAAATCTCTCCCTCTCCCCATTTCCTCTATTTCTCACCTATTATCTAAGTTCTGTTACTTGGCATTTCATGCTATTCACATCTCCCCTTTCTCTTCCACCTTCTGCCAATGCCTCAGTTTGGGACCTCCTCATTTCTGCTTGTACTATTGTGAAATTGCTGCTGTCTCCCTATCTCCATCCTTGTCCCATCACAGACCATGACAGCCAGCTTTAAAAAAAATAATAATAACTCTAGGGCTCTTGGGTGGCTTTAGCATGTTAAGCATCTGCCTTGGGTTCAGATTGGGATCGAGGCCTGCATCTGACTCCCAGCTCAGTGTGGGGTCTGCTTCTCCCTCTGTCCCTCACCTACCCACATATAAATGAATAGGGGACTTTATTACTTACTTGCTAGAGAGAGAATGAGAGACCACAAGCAGGGGGAGCACTAGGCTGAGGGAGAATTAGACTCCTGACTGAGCCAGGAGCTAGATGCGGGACTGGATCCCAGGACCCCGGGATCATGACCTAGCTGAAGGCAGACCTTAACCCGCTGAGCCACCCAGGCATTCCTGAATAGATAAAAATCTTTTAAAAATCTAATCAAATATTATTTTGCTGAAAACCCTTCATTGGCTTCCTGGGGCCCTAGGGAGGGAGTCCCAAATCCTTAACCTAGCAATCAGGACCTTCCATTCTACTGGTTTCATCTCCCCACCATGCCCCTTCTCACTTCATTGCCCAGAAGTAGTAAACTCCTTATTGTGACCACCCCCATGTAGTATGCTGTTACCCATCTCAGCGCTGTATTTTCATCCCTTTCCTTTCCACTGAGCCACCCTCCTTCATTTCCTTCACCTGCTAAGCACGAGTCATGCCTTAAAACCTACAACAGGTGTAACCTTACACCCTTCCTGCTTACCAGGATTTCAATCTCACACCTCTGTATTCCTCTCTGGTAGAGTGACCTACCACCGATTTAAGTTTAACATGGTAAAGGCAGAAATTGCCACTTCCTTCTGTCAACTTTCTCCATGCCACCTGCTCCAGGTTCATAGAGAGGAAGAGATACCTGTATTTCTTCCTCAGGAGAACAGAAATTTTGGGTTATGACATTAGAGTGGTTATAAAATCACTAACCTTGAAGCCCTCAGGAACACATCCTAGAAAGTGACTGGCAGTTTATTTTGCTTTAAATATAATTTTGGAGGTATAGGAAAAATAATAACTTCAGCTTATTTAAAATAAATTTTGAAGAATCATGCTCTCTTTAACAATTTGTATAGTAGATTTTTATATTTAGCACTTTTAAATAGCTAAATACAAATAAAATTTAGTAACGCAAATACTTAAATTTTACTAATATGCTCAAATAGTAAAATTGGATTTGGCAAATACTGATGAAATTTAACTAATAATTATGTATTTAGATTATTTTTATCAGGGTGCCTGGCTGGCTCAGGCAGTCGGTAGAGCACGCAACGCTTGATCTTGGGGTTGTGAGTTCAAGCCCTGCATTGGGTATAGAGCTTATATTAACATTTTTTTTTTAAAAAATCCACTTTTCTAGATTATTTTTATCAAGATATGTTTAATGTATTATGATTACTGAGTCTTCCCCAGTTTTAATGATGGAAGATAATCATGTATAAGCTCTCATTTTTATGTACAGAAATTAAGGCTGGTCAGGCCAATATCACGTGGTAATTGGAGGTCAGAACTAGAAACCACTGCAATAAGTCACTCTCATAATTACTGTCTTAGTCTTCTTTCACAGTAATCTAATTTGAAGAGAACAATGGGCATTTTAAAATTACAGAATAATTTAATACACTAATTTATTAAGGTTCATATCAAGTACAAAGAAAAGTCTGAGTAACAAAACAAATATATATGCAAATCTGACCCACCTCTAAGGTAAAGAATTTTTATAAAAGATAGAGAGATAAAGAATAAAACTTCTATCATATTTGAAATACTTGAATTTCTTAAAATCTTAAGAGAAAATACCTGTATTATTTATCTGGTTTTTAAAATCAGGATAATTTTGTATAAATTGTGGAGATTTATTTGCCTATTTTATACATCAGGATAATTTGAAATTCTGGGTTTGTTCCCCCCCCCCCCAGTTTTACTGAGGTTTAATAGACAATAAAAAATTGTGTACGTTCAAGATATATAATTTGATGATTTTATATATATATTTACATATGCATACACATTATGAAATATTCATCCAAACAAGTTGATCAACATATCCATCACCCCACACAATTACCACACACAAAATTTTCTTTTTCTTCTTCCTCTTTTTTTTTTTTTGGTGGTGAAAACATTTAAGATCTACCCTCCTCACAAATGTCCAAATACACAAAACTGTTTTTACTTACAGTCACACTGTTGTATATTAGATCTTCAGAACTTATTCTTCTTGCGTAATTGAAACGCTGGATCCCTTGACCAACATCTCCCCATTTTCTCCTCCTACCTGCCCATGCTAACCACCATTCTATCCTCTGCTCCTATGAGTTTGGCAGAGTAATAAAGATTTATACTTATAACCTATCATGAGTAGAATATATTTTGTCTTTCTTCCAGAGCTCCATCCTAATAGATTCTGATTTTTTCTCTTCTAAAGAGTAGAGCAAATTTTATATTTTTGTATTTGTTTGTTTTGATACATTAATGATTTTATTAGATTTCAAACAAATGAGAACGACTGCATTGATAAAATGAAATTGTAACTTTTAAAAATAATAACTGCAGCTATTTAATGGCGATTTTAAATGTCATTTCTGTCATTGCTACTACTACCTTTATATAAGAAAGTAGTGTTTTAGACTAATTGTCTAAATCTGTAGATTCCTACAGAGCATAATTTTAGAACTTCTTGTTAGGATCATGATCCTGAGACCATGAGCCAGCAGAAATATTTTTTTTCTGGAGATTTAAAATTCAAGTATTTCTACTCATCTTGTTCTTGAATCTCTCAAGTCATTTTTGAACAAAAGAGAAATGGGTACAGTTGAAACCAACATTTGTTTATTACAGTAATTTTTTTTCTATCTGATACCTAGACTCTAATGTACAGATGGAAATCCCCAGAATAAATCTACTCATTTTACTTGATGTTTTCACCACACAATGGAAAAAGATGCAGCTTTATCATCTGCCCTATTAGGACTCTGATTACCTAAGTCAGGTTACCTTGAGTGCCCGACTTCTGTAAGATTCTGCATTCCTGAAGCTGGGCCTATTTGTCAATTTGTCCTTTGATGTCACGGTTATGACAATAAAATATTGCTAAGAAAGTCCTTCAAAGTTCAAATAAAAGTAGTTTCTAGAATTGCTAATTGGTAGTCACCTGAAAAAAAAGTTTGTTTTTTTTTAAAGTGGTTGGGGCGCCTGAGTGACTCAGTGGGTTAAGTAAGCCTCTGCCTTCGCTCAGGTCATGATCTCAGGGTCCTGGGATCGAGCCCCACATTGGGCTCTCTGCTCGGCAGGGAGCCTGCTTCCCCCTCCCTCTCTCTGCCTGCCTCTCTGCCTACTTGTGATCTCTGTCTCTGTCAAATAAATAAAAAAAATCTTAAAAAAATTGCTTACATGTTCATCTTCATTTGAAATAAAAACTGTTGGACGAACCAAACTAGTAATACATTTCTCTTCAGTTTTTATATCTTAACTCCAAGATTTCATTTTCCTAAGAAATGCTTATAGCCATACTTTGGGTCCTAGACTGTGGTCACAGGACGGATTATGTAAGTGCTTGTCAGGGAAGGGAAAGAGAGGGCTGACTGAAGACTCAAGTACCACTGGTAATACCGTCAAGTGAGAAAATATGTCTCAACGTTCCCACAACCAACGAAGGAATGCATCTTGGGAACAGACCCCGCTTAAGTTAGAAGTTTCACATTTTTGTGGCCCTTGAGTTCTAAAACTTTATATATGTTAAAACTAATTTCTACAAGTTATTAAAAAAAAAAGAGAGAGACGTCTAACACTGTAATACACAGATAGTAGCTAGTTTGATGTTTCTCAATATGTTTTTAAAGAATGAAAACAGGTAGGCCTTGCCACAGACTAGTTCCTTCTCACCCCCGCGCAAAGTTCTTCCCCCGCCTCCACCTCCCCCAACCCCATGCAGGTTTCTAAGCAGAAGACAAGACACTGACTAAGGCTGGGTACTGGAGAATCCCTGACGCAGTGTGACCTTCCTGGTGCTGCTGGTCTCAAATTCTACTAGAGGAGTGAATGCGAGGTACGAGGTACATTAAAACCGCAGCCCATTGTTTCCTGGAAGACATCTGTCCTCACAACAAAGCATGAAGACAAAGTTTAATTTATATATACAGATCTCCAAGGTTTGGGTTCAAAGACATCACAGGGCGAGTTAAACACGGGGCCTATGCTCACCTCACGCACCTTTCAGTGAGGTCGTACCAAGGTTCTGACATCACTGAAAACCAACTACTAAAAGATATTGAGAATATGAGGACAAAAACTCCTTGGACCATATCCTTAGAGGGAAAACCTGTGATCCCAGATTGCCTGCCCTCACTAGAAGTTTCTTTGACATATCCTTTCAGGTAGCCCCTGGAAAATTCCACCCACTCGTTCCTAGTGGTGAAGGAAGCAGAAGCTAATGTGGTGGGAAGAAAACGACATCTTTATTTTTGGACACAGAAAGACTCACGATTCAGGTTTCACAACATTTGCAGTATACTGATGTATACTGGTTAAAGACAAAGAGTTGGCTGTTAAGCTGGGGTGGGAATAAAGAACTACGACGAAACGAAATACCACGTTGAATGGAAGGATGCTGCGGGGTGAAATAAAAGGGAAATTGAGAATCCCTGTTTGCATGCTTTTGGATTGCCTGCAACCAGCAGCTGGCAGGAATACAAGAGAGAACTTGAAAAGTCACAGGCCGATTCAATATTTTAAAAAGGTTCAATTTGGCAGAAACCAATTCTGTCTATAAAGCATATATCCAGACAGTGTATGGCATAAATCTTTGAAAAGGAAATTCAAAAAACTATTCAATTCCAATGTTTGTATTTGTTAATCACAGAACTATAAACTAAAGCGCTAGTGACATATTGTACATCTAGGAGAGAAGCACGATAGATAAATGGATTCAAGAACCCTCTGCAGACCAGGAAAGGGTGAAAATGCTACACAGCCATCTAACCTGCTGGTTGTGTTGTCCACGAGGACGATCCTTTCGAGAACCTGAACAAGATATATTATTGACCACAAAGGTTTAAACTCCTTGACATAGTAATTCTAACTGGAGGATATTTTTGTTTTTCTTTTAACTTAATGGAAAATAAAATTGGAATCTGAACAGCTACATAATGAAAGCAGCCTCTCTTACAAGCCTTTCAGGCAATGGACAAGGAAGATAAACCACTAAAGTGATCATTTCGTAAACTACGGCATAGCAACTGCTTGGATTAACCATGTATCCAATGAAAATGATAATGAGAAAGTTTATGTGTACATTTTGAAAATACAGACAGTTGTTATTAGCATAAAGCAGGTTGCTGAACTCTATTTACTAATAAAACCAGGCTCAAATGTGCGTTGTTTGATGGAAGTGGCAAGAGATGACACAAAATGAACATGAAAGAAGGCATGTCAGGGTAAGACATTATATATAAATGTTCCATTTGCTAAGCTACCTTTAATATCAAGTTTACATTGTTTAAAAGGCAAAAACCTGTTTTTAAGAAGAGACAGTCCTATTCTCACATCGTCCAACAGCAATGAAGATAAGGGATACAAGTGAATAGTTAAGAGAGTGTGGGCTAGGAAGTTCATCAGTAGAATTGTAATACACACAAAGGATTTCCCGAGGGAAAAAAATTTAATAAAAACAAAGCCAGGCTAAATGCTATGAGAAGATTTTAATAATTCATCCTGAATTCTATTCCTACTAATTTTGCATTCACTGCTGTATGTAGCTCTGCCATCCAATTCAGGTTGGCATTAAAACATCTAGACATTAATGCTAATTAAATCTGCCTTTTCATTCTGAAAAACCACATTCTTCTCTTTAATATCAAACATATGCAGAATCATTCAATACTCTAAAAATATTTTAGATTCTCTGTTTATTTTGCAAATAAAATAAAAAAAGACAGGAAATTGTCTAACGTCGATATTGTTGACCATTTCTTGTATTGATTTTAAACGTAAATGGTAAAAGTGGTATGTGTAATATTTATTCTGATTCACACTGTGAACTTCTCCCCTTTTTCAGAGCCTGAAGGTAAGCCTCCATGTTCAATGCTAAGTGCAGATGTGGATCTACTTGGGTTTCTCTCTAGCTGTCTGAATTATAATTATGGAAGAATTATTTTAAGAACAGTCTTTACGTGAGATTTCTAAATCCAATATAAGTTAGCACATTTTATTGTCATGAAAAATGTAAGCATAGCCTTTACTGAGAGATTAAAAGATAATATTAAACTCCCATTTTATTCTGCATAATAGAAAAATAAATCTGTACCATTTTCAACTAGTGTTAACTTTAAATTCAGCATTTGTCATGGAGTATTTGTGGCTATACCTCAGTAAATGTCTGAAATGAACTAACTAAAGCTACATTTATTTTGAACAGTAGAAATGGAAAAAATCAAACTACTTTGAAATTTCAACGTTCCTTGTGGTCTCAACACACCAACCAGTGATTATGGTAATTATAAAACAGCTGTGGGCCATCAATCTATTTCTCCCAGGTAACATTTGTCAGGTTCTAAAACTGCTCATGGAGTAGCAGAGAGAATAACTGGGACAGGCTGGTCATGGTTCTAGGATTAAATGCAGATTTAATTGCATTAACTTTCAGGAAATTAATGTTGAGGTAAGTGGGTATGCTTGTAGTTTCGAAGTCTGAAGTGCCCCCTTCGTGGTCATGGTGTATCCAGTCCTCAGACAGCTATGCTCTTGCACCAGGGTGAGATAAGAACAACAATAATCAAGGAAATGACACGTGGCTGAGGCCACGATGGCCTTGATGCCGTTTCTTGAGCTCTCACGTGAGCTCCCACATTTGCACTGCTGCTCCCTAAGATCGAATGTTCTTTCTCTGAGATATTTGCATAAATATCACTCCTTCATTTCACACAAGTCTCTGATGAAATCCCTTGTTGGATGGTGCTACCCCCCCTTCGACCCCTCTGACTTCTGTTCTTTTTTCTATTTATTCCATTTACCACATTACGTATGTATTTATTTACATTATCATCTGTTACCCCCAACAGGATGCACACTTTTGAGAACAGAGACTTTAATTTTTCAATCCTGTCCCTCCAGCAACTAGAGCAGGACTGGCACATAATTGGTGCTCAATGCATATTTATTGAGTGAATGAATAATGAATGCATAAATGAGTGAATGAATAAGTGGGAACAGAAGGAGTGAACACGAGTTGATCAGAAGGGAGAGATTACTTCTCTGCTAGTAAACAAATTATGAAATAATATTTTATTCATTTGGTTGTAGACGATATTTTCAATTAAGCTCATTACAGCTTGCAATAGAGCACAGAGTAGTACACAGCCATTAAAATAAAGGAGAAAATTCTGTATATTTTGTCAACCACAGAATATAATACTCCTTTCAGAGAAATAAGGTCTTGCCATATTTTGTAAGCAAGAACATGCTGTGTAAGACTAGAATCCAGGCATACCAAATTGAAATGGAATTTTACAGATGAGGACCTGCTGCCTCAGATCATTTTTCTCCCACTTTTTACCTCTTCACCCTGACTCATCAAAACCCAGGTCAAACATCACCATCTTTAGGGAACGGTCTACCCATCTCAGAGATATGTTTTCCATCTGCACCTTGGTTTTTAGCTGTAACTTTCAGAGGTCATTTACATTTTCTTGCAGTGGAGGTCTATTTATTCTTATTCTGTTATCTTATTATATCTTCTTATTTTTTGTTATCTGTTGTTCATACTGTCATGCCATTTTTATGCCTCTAACGTGAGCATCATTGCTTTATGATGTTACACAGCTAATAGTCCAACTTCAGTCCTTTACATAGGTCCAGTACCAAGTAAATCTGACTAAACAGTAACACCATCCTCAAAATCTAACTGGCCCAATTCCAGGAAGAGATTATGATGGGTGACAGGACACTATTTGCCTACTCAGATTACAATGAGGACCACATTCTGCTTTATGGTTTCACTTCCTTGTGAAAATGGTGAGGTGACAGAGGAGGAGCATGTGGTCATGGGGAAGGACCTGGCACGGGCCCCTCCACCCCCATTGTGTAGCTGATGCAGCTGTATGAGCTCCTAAGCCTACTTTGGCCACCCAGACTGAGCACAGCTGCCTAAGAAAAACGACCTGCACTGGACTCGTCTAAGATTTCCTCTTCCATTTCCGGGAACGTATATTGTGTGGGCTCCTGGACCTAATTTTGCCAAAAGTAGAAAGACAGTGGTAACCTCCAGGCAGCACCCACCTCACAACCATTGGATACAGAAACCCAAACCAGTGAAGATGGAAGGCACATAAAGTACAGTGAAAAAAGTTTTGTTTAACTACTTGCCAGCTCCTACCTGGCAAGTTCCTACAGTGAAGATAATGCATGTACAAGTTTGTACCTAAAGTATAAATATCTTGTAATATAAATGCCAGGGTGATGAGATTCTGGGTAGATAAGCTACAGTGATATAAATGTGGGATTGCGTTCATTTGTATGAATCACTGGTCACCGAACATAAAACTGAAGCCAGAAAACACGGTGTCACCATGATCTGATTTCCCAAATCTTATTCCAAATACATCCAAGTCCTCTGAATGTTTCCAGTTACCATTTCCTGGGACCAAAATGTAAGCAAGAACCTCCAAACGAAATCGGGACCCAGAGAGGCCGTCAGGGCAGGGCAGGTGACATACCTGTGCACGCCGCTGTTACACATTATGATGTGGCAGGCCCCCAGCCGGGAGCACAGCTCCGAGGACACGGACAGCAGCCCCACCCCCGACGCGCTGCAGGCTGTGTTTGCGCAGGCCGCCGTGCGCTTAGATCTGATAAACAAGGCAACCAGCCGATAAAGTTCATCCAGAGCATTGAGAGGCCTCATTAGCTGCAGAAAAAAAGCCACGAACATAAAGTTTCACACATCCAGTAGGAAGAAATGCTTGTCGATGGGCTACAGTCCACCATTGTTATAACGTTTAATGAAGAGTCTAAAATATCTTCCTCGTGAAGGTAACAGCTTTGGAGGCTACAAATATCTGTAATTACACATTGTCTAAGAACAATAGTGGAAAAAAAAATAAGGGAGCTCTGTGAACGGCAAAGCATCAACAAATGCAGTCATCTCTTTTTACCTTATCAACATAGGCAGCTTTGGATGTGGAGCTGGGTGGTGAATTTGACTTGTCCAAGTAGAAGGCCCTGTAAGAATCCAAGGAATAGATGATCATTTATTGTTAGAAACATTAAAATGCATGAAGTTGTGCAAGTTTCACTGATTTCCTTTTGAAGACAAATGAATAAACAAGTTGGACACTAGTATGGGTGGGAGTGCAAAAAATGTCAATAGTCTTCTATTAGTAGAAAATGGCTAATGGGGCACCTGGTGGGTCAGTCAGTTGAGCGTCTGACTCAATTTTGGCTCAAGTCATGTCTCAGGGTTGTGAGATGGAGCCCCTGCTTCCAGCTCTGGATTCAGCAGGGAGTCTGCTTGAGATTCTTTCTCTCCCTCTCCCTCTGCCCCTACCCACCCACCTGCCTCCCACATGCTCTCTCTCAAATAAATCTTAAAAAATTTTAAAAAAAAGAAAAAAAAAGAACTAAAGCTACCACCAGCTCCATTACACGCTTTGTGGTCTCAGAGATATTACTTAATTTTTGTATGCCTCAATTTCCTCTTTCATAATTTGGGGATAACATTATCTTCTACTTCACAAGCCTGCTAAGAAGATTAAATGAGTTAATGCAAATAAAACCTTGAGAATAGTACACAGCACAGAGTAAGTGCTCACTAATATTTTCCATAATTAATATTATCACAAAAGTTGAAGAGAGAATATTTTCTTGTGACTACTGGTGAACATTATCTAGTTTTCATTCATTGGACAAGATTATAAAAGTAATACTCAAAAAACTAATTTTTAAACCGAGTACTGAGTTGAATTCTTTCATTTACTAAGCTAGGCTCAGATTGGAAGTTAGACCTTCTTCAAGCATACACTCTTTCTCTTTGTCACCAGGATGCAATGCGGCACCAAGTATTTTAAATACAGGAAGTTGAATCCTAGTGACCTGCAATAAGTAAATGCAATTTCCAAAGAATTTTGCTGAGTTTTGCTTGGCTCTTGGGTCAATACTAAGCTGAAATTGTAAGGAAATGACCCCTGAAGACAGGATACACTTAAGTTAAATTTCATCTACTATTTATTTTTGAGGAAGTGAAATTATTTTCAAGATGTGAACACTTAGTATCAATGTACCAAAATAAGTTCCACAATATTAGAATGATTGTCAGACGAGATATTAGAATAAAACTGATTAGGCTAATACCATCCGGTTATTATCAAATGCATAAGTAGTAGTGGGCAAAATCAGTGAGAGAGAACTTTATGTCCAGAGTCCCCTTCTATGCACGCATGCGCACGTGCACACACATACACGGCTATTCCCATTAGCGCTATACCTAGTAACAATGTTTGTTTTTGTCTTTTTAAGATAAAGTAGCATGGCTTAATCAATTTTTACACTTTAAATTAGGAAAACTTTAGGAGTCACTTCCAAAATGAAAATCAGGCTCAGTCTTACTGAGAATTAGCTTACTTATCTCTCAAATGCAAACTTAAACAAGAACAAAAATTTAAAAACAGTTCTGCATCCAAAGTTGGGTTATTATTCCTTATATTCATTTGAACTCCTAAAGATTTCCACATACCATCTTGAAACAAAGGTGGTGCCTCAAAACTGAAACCCACAGAGATACCTTTACCAGATGTTTCCATGCCTTTCCTCAAGTGTGCTTGGTAGAAAAATCAATATGGTAGAAAAGAGTACATGAGTCCATGGAAAATTATTCCCTCAGCCTAAACCCCACAGCTACCTGTTGCTCCTGAGCACATAAAGCTGCCAGGAGTATGAGGACTCCAGTCACCCCAGGCACTGTTCTGCTTGCAAGGACTGGGTTATGGTGGCATAAACTATTCTCAAGTGGAACATCAGTCAAGCGCCAAGAAAACATAGTTTCATTCAGCTGGCAGAGTCAATATCGACTAAGAGCACTGGACCCAGAGCAAAATCAAAGGGAAATGAGACATGTTTAAATGTTTGAGATCTTCTCCAATATCAGAAAGAGATAGCAATACTCCAAGAGGATTGCTAGTATGAGAAGAGGAAATGAGAAGAGGAAATGAGCCAGACTTGCGTGAGGTACAAAAACATGCAATGGGGCTGGAGTTAGGTTAGAATGAATGAGCAACTGAGAGAGGTCAGAGGGGCAGAGTTTGTAGGTAGGGACTTAGATCCTGACAAAGACTTTGAGTTTTATAAACTTTATTGTTATGCATTAATATTCATGTTCCCCTGAAAGTTCAGAGTGTCTTTTCATTTCAGTTACACACGTACACACTTAGGCTAATACTATGAAGTATGAAAATTCAAACATGCACCACCATCTTTTAACAGATCCTGGCACTTGGTACTTTTGCTTCACCTTTTAAAGAAATGAAACATTATAGATACAGGTGAGCCCCTTCTTGCTGACCCTTCTCCACTCCCACTTTTGCTCTGAACTCTCCCTTCCTAAGGTAAATACCACCCAGAAGCTGACATTTACCACTTCCATGCTTTACAAGGTCACCCACACAGTTGGCCCACGTGGATTGCCAGACCAAAAAACAGCTATGACCATTCTTCCACATCCTTGTTCCCATTGATGTCATGAGAAATTCAACCTTTGGTCTTTTTATTTTCAATTTGCATATATATATATATTGCATATATATTGCAATATTGCATATTTCTTCTTCTTCTCTTGCATTTTGTATTTCTTTCTTTTGTGTAGTCTTAACTTCCTTTACACAGAAATTAGTTATTACTTTTTATAGCAAGAGTTAAATTTGGTGACATTTAGAAGTTGCTGTTCCTCTTTACTATTTTTTTTTTAATCCACACATTTTCTTTTTTTCTGGGCTTGCTTCCTCAAAATATTCGGTTTTTAAAAGTTGGATATTCTATTACTATGTTTGATCAGCATGTCAGTGGTATATGGTGGCATTAAATTCTAGAATCCAAATTACAGGACATTTTCCCCCTCAATTATGCTCTTGGTGTCTGCTCTCAATCTAGTTGCCTTTGCTTTGGGGCTAGTCTGTATTTTTTCTTTGATGGGCAAAGATTTTCTTTTTATCTTCAATGTTCTGAAGTTTTACCTCAAGTGTTCAGGCACTGATTTATTGTTGTTTATCCAGATAGGTTCTCAGAGTGTCCTTTCAATGTGAGGAGTCTTGTCTTCAATTCTAAAATAATCTCAGCTATTATTTCTTCCCATAATCTGAAGTTCTCTCTTTCTCATTCTCTCTCTTTCTTTCCTCGCACGTGCACTTTTAAAGTCTTATTTTCCTGTGACTGCATTTTAGGTGATTTCTTAAGTAATAGCTTCCAAATGACAAAAAAAAAAAAATCTGTCATCGTCAAGTCTAGAGTTTATACTTTTTTTTTTTAAATTTAATTTTATTTTCAGTGTTCCAAAATTCATTGTTTATGCAGCACACCCAGTGCTCCATGCAATACATGCCCTCCATAATACCCACCAGCAGGCTCATCCAACCCCTCACCCTCTCCCCTCCAAAACCCACAGTTTGTTTCCCAGAGCCCATAGTTTCTCATGGTTTGTCTCCCCCTCCGATTTCCCCAAACTCACTTCTCCTCTCCATCTCCCAATGTCCTCCGTGTTATTCCTTATGTAGAGTTTATACTTTCTACTGGGAATTTTATTTCAATGGCTGTCTTTCACTTCTGAGATTTCTGCCTATTCTTATTTCATTTCCACCACCAACTCCCCATGAGGATGTAAACTATGTGGATATGGTTTTTATTTACTTGGGTTCATTCCTGCATCTCTGGCACCTATAAGAGTGTGTGGACCACAGTATAATCTTAAAAAATATTTGTAAATAAATAAAGCATTAGATCATGACTGTTTTTATTTCAGGATTTTCTACCTTTTTACAGATGCCAATCCTTCGTTTATATATATCCAAAATATGCTCTCTCAGGCTGTTTCAATATTTTAATTTCTTCCAGTAAAATCTATTCTCAATAGTCTACTTCATTGGCTCTTTCCTAGTGTAAGGCTTTCTCATGTGCTTTGGATTTTTTTTCTTGTTTGCAGGTTCATTTGAAGTCAGAAGATTTTTTTGATTTAGTTTTATTTCGCTTTTTGATACACCTACAACCCCCATCTCTCATTATCCGTTTCTTACAAATGATTTTGTGCTCATTTGGTGCCCAGAGCCACCCAGACATAATCAGTTTCATATTGGTATTCGAGTATTACGTTGTGCTGGCATCTGGACTATTACAATTAATATTACTAAACCAATGAGTGATCTGATTCAAGTCCCAGTTTATTGGTGGTGCTGCTTTCTTCCTGCCATATGAGCCATTCTTGGCATCAAAAGATATAGCCTTAAGTAGTGGGCAGCAGGTTTCTCATCCTTGCTCAGAAGCAGACGAGTCCTCCTCTATGTCCTGGCTTCAACCTATAAGGCCAGCTCTGGATCTCCACTTAGTGTAGAAGGACTTCAATCTCCTATTAGCCTGGAAGTAGTCGTACCGGCCCTTCTGGCCACCTCGAGAAGCCTCAGCATAGCTCTCCACTCATCACCTGCATTTTCTTTTGATTTGTGGGCCACTGAGGTGATAAATCATGAGCTCAGCTGTGACTTTGACATTTTCTGACTTTGTATTTTACCTAGCAGTGCTATATGCTTGGAAAGAAGGTGGTGCTTCAAAGCCAGAACTCACAAGAGGTACCTTGATGAGATGTCCTCAGGCCTTTCCCTCAAGTGTGCTTGGCAGAGAAAGTAAAGCAAGTAAAAGAAGTGCACGAGTTCAGGGACAAACTATTTAGCCTCCCAGGGTCTCAAGTACCTTGTTTTTACAATGTATATTAAAACTGCCTAATATATATATATATATATATGTATATATATATGGCATAATGTTGAGTATTAATCAAAATGAGAAGTACTCAGTACTGTGGTAAGCAAATAGGATGCATTCAATAGTCAATAATAACTGCTATTTAAGTGCACACAGTGGGAGGCATCCCCTGCAGCATTTTTAAGGCATAGCAAGGAATAAAAATAAGACCCAAACTTTCTTTTTTCCCCGAAGGCCACCTCTGATATTTTCTGATACACATAAAAAGTGAAAATTTAAGTAGGTACTTGGAAACTACATAATTCCATGATTAGGGCACAAACAGTGGTTCAGTTCTAAAATGAGCCTTTCTTTAGGTCAAAGAAGGCTGCCAGGGCCCTTGGGTGGCTCCGTTGGTTAAGCATCTACCTGCCTTTAGCTCAGGTCATGATCCCGGTAGTCCTGGGATCGAGCCTCGAATAGGGCTCCCTGCTCAGTGGGGTGTCTGCTTCTCCCTCTGCCCCTCACCCTGCTCGTGGTCTCTCTCTCTCAAATAAATAAATAAAATCTTTAAAAAAAAAAAAAAACCTGACTTGGCAGAAATCTTAAAGTTTCCAATGGGGCAAAATCCTTGAAGGAAAAAAATAAGAGAGATTTTATGAAGAGAGCCCGTTGAAAAATAACCTTTATAAACTTAAAATGTATACATGCCCATATCAAGTGAAACCTTATTTGGAAATAATCTAGTCTTTTCCAAGTTGCTACATAGCAAAACTAAAATAGAAAAAGAATCTAATGATATAACTGCACCCTTCAAAACACTCTTAGAAGATAAATGCCTCGTACAAATACAGAATTACATGTATTTACTGATCCAGACTTGTACAAACAGTTAATATTTATTAATCCATGATTAAAGAAAGCAAGAAATCATTACAAAATAGATCTATGTGCTGATGAAGTCTAGAGGAGATAACCATGGAATACAGCCACTCTCTAAGTCTTAAGAAGTTTACCTAGCCAACATATATTTTAAGTCAACCAGTTATTTGTTAGAATTAAAATTTAGAATTGAGGTTGCAACTAATTTTAGGTACTCCCTATCAGAAAAAAGTCTGTTCAGCCACCTACTTTACCATCCCTAAGGTTTACAGGTATTCACAGAACTTCACTATTTTTCAGAATATGACAAACTGTTTGCAGGAAATAAATTTCTAATGCACTTCCCTTAATTATGAAAGTCTTACAATACCCCCTAATCAAAATTTATGAGCAAGTTAATGGCAAAATTGGAAAAATGCCCAAACTGACCATAGTTTATTATGCTTCTGAGGTTAGTAAGAATGAAGTCATGGTCCTTTGTCTCATACAGCAAATCTTATTAAGACCATTTTGCAAGTGCTGCCACTACTTCATAGAGGCTGGACAGTTAGTTTCCTTTCAGGCTAGCATACATCAAACTTGGTTGTCACCTTTGTAAATTAACTCTGCCATATAAAATTGATACATTATGATAATATTTTTTCATTTAGTCCCTGTAGAATAAAATACCAATGAAAGGGGTGATAATGTCATAAGTCATAATATGTAGTGATATAAATATATCCAAATCAAATAACTACACTGAAACTAATCTTGGGCATTTATCTCCTACAATCTAATAGTGGAGACAGGTACACAGGTATCTATAATGCAAGGTAGAACTGACAGGTAAGTTCCGAGGTGAAAAATGTTATTGGGATATACTCGCATGAAGAAGAAGCAAGCCCATATAAATTAGAATATACCATAAGAGTTGGACTTTGACAGACGGATGGGATTCTGGGCAGGTCGAAATAGGAAAGCAGCATTTCAAATGGAGGCAACACCATGAACAGCAGAACAGAGAAGTGGGTGGAGCTAATCTGGCTGAAGAGCAGGTTCATATAAGGTAGAGAGAGAGAATGTTGTGCAAGTAGGCTGGTTCCATACTGTGAGGAAATTAAATACTGAGCTAAAGAATTATAATCCATTTGTTAAACAGTGGAGAGAAGCACAACACAGTACACACTTAGCTACCATTGAAAAAATAAAAAGAAATGGAAAGAAATACGTGACACATAAGATTTGAAAATTTAGGGAATTCAGAGCTGCAAGAAATCCTAGAAGAGAAAGAATTATTTGGCATTCAAAATAAGATCATGGTAATGAAAATAGGGAACTGATATTTGCCACAAGAGAAAAACAATGAATTTGGGGAAACACTGAGAGTTATGGAGGTTAATATACTAATTAAAAAATTAGGAAAGTGTTTCTCAACTGGGTAAAGAATTAAGATCATAGCTCTATAGAGTCTGGCAGGTACTTCAAAGGGTCAGGTATTCACACAAAGAGAGACAATGCAACAGCTTAATGTAAAATATTTAAACCTACTAATTTTGTCATAAGGGATTTAAATCAGTGACAAAGAATGTCACATTCTTCTCATCTGGCACCTTTTTTCCCTGCTTTTTATGGGCATGTTGGATGATATCCAATCCAAGAGAGATTGATTAAGGCATTAGAGCCACTGGTGCTTTATAAATTACGAGGAACAACTACAGTATTCAGCTCAGCTCTCTGTTATATTCCTGTTTTTTCTCCAGATCATTGCCTATGAGATCACTATTTATAATAATTTATGAAAATTTCTTACTTGGGCAGACTCATCTATACTTCTTATAACATCATGTCCTATCCCAAAATATTCTAAACTGTATAAGTTAGCTTTTGGATTTTAGCAATTACTCTGCATTTCAAAAAAAGAACTATAACAGTATTTGTTTGGTTACAGGTATTAGTCATTGGTATGGTTAGATATATCATTATTACAATGGCATGACAGTTGACTATAGCTGTGACTGGGTGTCTAATGAGAATTATTGTTAAGCTGCATTGGCCTACTGTAGCACTTAACTCAGAAAAGGATCTACAGAAAATATTATTGAAAGAGCTTATTTCTTGTAAAAAGGAAAATCACCAGACAGGTTCAATCTGTGCCCATGGATGGGTAAAAAAAATACATGATGAATAAGTAGATGGGAAAATGTTAATTTGTATCTCTATCCTACCCCTACTTGCCTTCCATTACTACAAGCTTTAGCCCTGGAATGTGTTTTACTAAAAGTAATACGAAGAGAAGTCCCAGATAATGAGATAAACTTGGATTTGCTTGGATAAATCTGTCTTCTGGCTTGTCAAAAATGGAGCACCCAAGGTTATAGTCCTTATATAACTTCAATAAACAGCTTCATTTCTACTTTAGTGTTGGAAAAAAGATTTCTAGAAGGCTAACAAAACAATCCTCATGATCACACAGGGCAAGACTTTCTCACATTTAAAAAAAAGGAGTTCATTGATGCCCTGGACAGAGAATTATGGTGTCAGAGGTAGTGGGGCTATACCGCATTGCTTTTTACTGCTGTCGACACCCTCCTATCCCTCTCTTCCTTTGACAACCTTCAATCACTGACTTCCAATTTTTAAAACTGGAAAAACTTCCAATTTTTAAAATTAAAATCCAATAGTCTATTTTCCAAACAGTCTTCTACTGCATTCTGATTTTTGCTCCTCTTTTCATGAGTCTGAAAGGGTAATATTTCTTTCTTACACCTGCAACATACATATATCACCAGGGACTTAAAATGCTGCATGTGTACATATTTTCTAACAGTGACACCATACTCTGCTAGTACAGGACACAAACTCTGTGAAAATGGACAGAAAAAGTCAATCTCCAAAAAGAAAAACCTTCCCAAAAATAAAGTTTAACTATATTAAAAACAAAACATCTCATTACACCAGGAAAAACAGTAGAGTCAAGTAATATTTCTATTTTTAAACTAAGTCTGCTTAATTTGACAACAGTTACGTCTCAAGAAAGTTTGGCACCTCAATATTAAAGGATAATTTTTAGATTTAAAATAATAAGTCTTTTTAGGTTTAAAGTCATAAAAGTCTCAACTGACATGAAGTTGACAGATCAGCTTCTCCTCCTCCACATCTTTCTCTGTATTCCTTATTTGACTCTACTTGGCCTTCAAAATTACCTTTCTAGAGCACAGAGATGAATATTTTATTACCTTGCTTAAAGTCATTCAGATTTACCCAGTACCCAAAACCTACAATTTGGGCCTTCAAGACCTCCCCTAGCAATCTACCAACAGACTTCTCTTCCTATCTCTCATCTCTCTCTTTGCCCTGTCATGTTCATACTGGATTCCCCCAACACACCATCCACCCACAGGAAAACTGCCACACCTTTTCTCATATTATACTATCTGCTTGGAATCTCTTCTCACCTCTGCTGCTTGGCAAGATTCTGTTGATCTTCAAAACCCTGCTCAAATATGACATCTTCTTGAGAACTTCCCAAGTGAAAAAAATTCATCTCACTACACGGCACCGGGTTACACTCATTCTATCATCTTTGCTAAATTGCATACTCTCAGGGAGCAGAGAACCATTTTTAAAAAATTTGTCACCCTGGGATGACTGGGTGGCTCAGTCTGTTAAGCGTCTGACTTAGACCCCAGTCATAATTTTGGGGTCTAGGATCAAGTCCCGTGTCCAGGGAATCTGCTTGCCCCTCTCCCTCTGCCCTTCCCCCTGCTTCTGTTCTTGCTCTCCAAAATAAATAAATAAATAAATAAATAAGTAAGTAAATAAATAAAATCTTTAAAAAAAAACTTGTCATCCCATAACCAAAGATAGTGCCTGACATACACACAAAATTTGTCATCCCATAACCAAAGACAGTGCATCTACACTTGGTATAGTATTGAACTAAATTGAACTCTATTTCATTCGAGCTATAAAGGAGTTGGAGTTAGCATACTCTCAACCAAACAATCAAATATATATCTGATTTAAAAGAGGAAAAGAAATATCTTAAATTTTTTTAAAGATTTATTTCTTTATTTGGGGGAGAAGGGGCAGAAGGAGAGAGAGAATCTCAAGCAGACTCCTGGCTGAGTGTGGAGTCTGACATGGGGCTCGTTCACAGGATTCATGAGATCATGACCTGAGCCCCCAAATCACAAACTGGACACTTAACCAACTGAGCCACCCAGGTACTCCAAGAAATATATTAAATGTCTTAGTTTATAGATAAAATGATATTATGCACATTTTAAGAAGGATTCTTTGCAGAAAAGATTCTTCCTAAGCTTATAAATATTAGGCTACATCTCAATTAACACTGAAAAGCAACACTTAAAGGAAAGTATTTACAAGTCATTGGAACCTTTGACTTTCAGTGATCTGTCTTCAGTGAGAGACAGCTATGATCAAGAGAAAAATATTCACTGGGTCCCTTGCAAGACTCACACACAGTAGTGTTGTTTCACCTCTAAATGACTAGCAAAAAGGATCCAGCAAAATACTTGCTCAGTTATAAATAAGAAAAGATGAAAATAAACATGGATGAAGTATAATTACATTGAGTTTTAAATGTCTGATTCTTAGCTTTTATACTAGAATCTATAAAAAGGCGGTGCTTCCCTTTATTTTTCAAGGTCCTTATTACAGTACTTAACACAGAGCCAGTCACTCAATATTAGCTAACATCATAATAGCTGTTATTAATTCTTCAGAATTTTTAAATAAAATTTATATATATATATATATTTAAGGCATACACTATGATGTTCTGATATAGACATATATAGGGAAATAATTACTATAATCAAAGTAATTAACATATCTTCTCCTCAGTCACCATTTTTTTAAAAAGTGATGAATGAGCCTAAAACTTACTATTTACTCTCTACTAAGCATATTTCCTTTGTTCAACATAGTATTATTAAGTACAGACACATGTCCATACATTATTTCTTCTTCCTTTTTTTCTCCTTCTAGATTCCATATATTCTAGATTTCCGTAATTCTTTTCGACCTATTTCTCTTTGCATAATGTTTTCTGGTTCACCCCACTCTCTCCTGGCATGCAAGGTCTCTGATGAGATATCCACTGTACTCATGGGAATCTTGTACATGAGAAATATTATTTCTCCTTCTGTTTTAAAATTCCTCTTTGACTTTAGACATTTTTATTTTAATGTGTCTTGGAGAAGATCTTTTTTGTGTTTTTTGTGCTTCATAACCTTGGATGTCCAAATCTCTCCCTGGACTTGAAGTTCTCAGCAACCATGTCTTTAGATAAGCTTTCTGACCTTTTTCTCTGTCTCTTTGCTTCTGGACCCCAGTAATGTGCAGGTTGTTTCTCTTAGTGGTATCCTATAATTCATATTGGCTCTCTTCACTCTTTTGCATCTTTTTTTTTTTTTTTTGGCTTTGTTTTCTTTTTGTTCCCCTAACTGGATAATTTCAAATGTCCTGTTTTTGAGTGCACTGTTTTGTTTTGTTTTTGTTTTTGTTTTCCCTGCTTGGTCAAATCTGCTGTTGAAGCTCTCTATTAAATTCCAGTTAAGTCATTGCATTCTTCAACTCTAGGGTTTTTGGTTTGTTTGTTTGTTTGTTTGTTTTTAAATGGTTTCTATTTCTTTTTTGAACATCTTATTTTATTCATGTATTGCTTTCTTCATTTAGTTGTCTGTGTTTGCTTGCACTGTGATTCACTGAATTTCTTCAAGAGAATTCTGAATTTTCTGTTCAACAGTTTATAGATCTCCATTATTTAGGGTCAGTCATTGGAGCTTTATTAATTTACTTTTGTGGTGCCATGCTTCTTTGATTATTCAAGATCCTTATGGTCTTGTCTTGGTGCCCCTTATGGTCTCGGTGTCTGTGCATTTGAAGAAGTAGACAACTCTTCCAGTCTTTATAAAATGCCTTCAGCAGGGAAAACTTTTTACCATCTAGCCCATCCAGAGATTCTAGGGTAAGAGGGGACATCCGGTAGGGTCCATGGATGAATAAGTCTGATGCCTTGGTCAGCAGGCAGGCAGTCTTGGTGCTTGGGTCCACAGGGTTCCACAGGAGCCCACCTGGAGCCTGAGGTCATGGGGGTTGGTCTGGCACTGATGTACGCCTGACTCTTGGGATTATGGTGAAGTTGGGTGCTCACATCACTCTTTTTTCTCCATGGGGAGTGTGTTTCTCTTTATCCTGGGTTAGCCAGGTTTAAGGTAGGGCTGATGGGGGTAATATAATGCATATTTTCTTATTTCCATGATCCACTCAGGTGCTATAATCCCTCACCTAGTACCTTTTGCTCCTGTTAAGGTAATTTTGTTCACGGATATTTGTTCAAATTGATGTTTCTGTAAGTGGAGGGACATTGGAAACTACTGTACCATCATCTTGCTGGCATCACTTCCCATTATTATTTATTATTTAAGACCCGTGTTGAACATCACCTCCTCTCTCAAACTTCCTCAGTATCTTCAGAGTCAAAGGCTCTTCCATTTCTCCAGCACCTAGTACATTCCCTAATGTTGATATCTACTATTGTGTACTGTGAGGATTTATTTACATGTTTCTTTCCCCCAACTACTAGCACCTTGAAGACAGAGTCAATGTACTGTTTATCTTTATTACTCAATTACCTTGCATAGCACCACCCACAACTATGAGTGTTCAATATATTTCGGTATAGTAAATAAACTTCCTAAGGTACCTAAATTAAATTTCCTAAATTTATTGATAAGTGACAGCTCTAAATCATTTCCAAGGAAAATGGGTATTCTTTCAAAAAAAGGAAGTCTGTGTCAGAAAGAATTGAAATCATTTATCATGAACGGTAACTACTGGTCAAGAAAAAATTGCCAAGCATGTTTCCTCCATTACAAAATATATATATACTCACTATTTTGTTTATGAATCTTATAATAGGAAAAAGACAACTGTATGAAAAAGATCGCCCTATCTTCAACTTCTAAAGTACATAATTAAAATCATTTGAGGCAGTGTGGAACTGTTACCGACTTCTAAGATATTAAGGCAGACAACTATTCAGAGGTGAGTCTCCTCTTACAAATAATTGTAGACATCTGCTTCAGAGAGAAGGGCAGGGAAAAGGTAATAAAACTAGAAGTACGGATACACAGAAATTAGAAAGACGTCATTAGCAGAAATGGTAAGTGAGAAATGCATTAATTAATTAAAGCTCCCTTGGGATTGTCTTTTGGTTAATTTCATTCCTCAGATGAGCAAAATGATCAAAGGTAAGTTTTAAAGAACTATTTGGAATTGAATATAATCTCCATGAGGGCAGGGATTACATCATTTCACTTATGACTTGCACCTGAAACACTCCCTGACCCAAAGCAGTTGCTCAGTAAATATTTGTTAAATGAAGCATAAGTAAATAATTTAAGGGCAAATGAAAACCAGTTTTGCTTAACAATGAGGACTCTCATGCACTACTGAGTTCTTCCCACAAAGAACAGTAAGTTCAATCAACTTCATTCTTAACTAGATGAAGTAATAGAATAAATTTGCACTGACTCTCAATCTTTTAGATACTGTCTGATAACCTCCTTCGTCTTCCATTTAAATTTCTCCGACAGAATTCTAATTTGCTAATCCCACTTCCAAACCTGCAACCCACTCCCCTCAGTTGATTGTAGGCAGACCTCTAACCATCACCCTTTTCAAATTGTTCTGCCTAAGGATGTCAATGACAATGACTTTATACTGTCCAATCCCAGACATTGTTTTCTCAACCTCTTCTTATATAGGAGTCACCCTCAATTCTCTATTCACTAAGTCTTTTACATTAGCCTTGTGCTTTGTTGGTTTTCACACATTCACTTAAGCTTGCCTTTTCTGCCTCCCTCCATGCGCTCCTCTTCCTTACCTATTCCTCCAACATGTTTTCTGCCCTACCTCACTATTCTCACTCTGAACACTATCGAGTCATTTTTTTTCCTCCAAGAGACCCAAATATGCACATCTCTAAACTCCGGATAGTGTATTTGTTTGTTTGGTCAATAAACAATAATCATAATTTGTTCATTTGTTCAATAGACAATAATAATAAATAATAAGTTGGGTACAGTGGCAGGTATTGTGGATAAAGGGTGAAAATAAGACAATTATTTACTTGCAAAGAAGCTACATTTTAGAGAGGACAATAAACAGGTAATTACAGTCAGTGTGATAAGTGATCTAAAAAGGTTTAGCAGAGTGCTAAAGTGAACATTAGGACAAGTAGCCCTTAGGCAAAGGGAATGAAGGGTCTTTACAGCATAAGGAGAATCTTAATAGTGAAAAAAAGAATAGTCCATTCAGGCCATGAAATTTAAATCGGTAGAAAGCTACTTAATCTTCTGGAGAGAAGGGAAGACATGAGAAATGGTTTTTCTCCCTAATCTCCCAACTGCCATTGGGAGATTACTCAGCAGATATAAGCGGTAGTTGAATGAATAAATGAAAGAAAATAAAAGGAAGGATAGAAAAGAAAGAAAAGGAAAAGAGGGTAAAGAAAGGAGGAGGAGATAAATAAGACAGACAAGGGAGAGAGGGTAGGTGTGAGGGAGAAGGGAAAGAGAGAGAGGGAGATAGAGACAAGCTATATCCCTTATTTGTCATGGATCTGCTATGTTGTATTAAATAGAAGAGAAGTAGTAAATGATGTGAAACTTAAAAGACCTCCGTCTTGTCCTTATTGTTGATAAACTTACTGTGATTCTCCCTAAATCTTCTGAAACTTTATGGCACTTAAGGACTTGAGAGTAAAACAACAATGAATCAAAACAACTCATCCTATGCTATGGTTTTCTGTACATAAGAATGTGTGGTCAGGGGACACCTGGGTGGCTCAGTTGGTTAAGCGGCTGCCTTCGGCTCAGGTCATGATCCCAGCGTCCTGGGATCGAGTCCCACATCGGGCTCCTTGCTCTGCAGGGAGCCTGCTTCTCCCTCTGCCTCTGCCTGCCATTCTATCTGCCTGTGCTTGCTCGCTCGCTCTCTCTCCCTCTCTCTCTGACAAATAGTAAATTTCTTAAAAAAAAAAAAAAGAATGTGTGGTCAGTACTTTCACTCAGTTTTTTGATATTTTTTTTGAAATATTTTGAAAAAAATATTTTTTGAACATCTTTTTGGGTATAAAGCAGTGTTCCATGTTTTAGTGATAGATCCATGAACAGGTTCCTTTAGAAACTTGCATTCTGGTACACATGAGGTGTGAACTTGTCTTTCCTTCCCTGGTAGGGTCTGAAGAACCTGACTACAGCAGGCCTTCTTCATGGGAAAACAGAAGCTCTCAACACTGGCTCTTCCTACATCTGCTTCTCTAATATAGTCTAACCCTGGCCCCAGTGTAGACTTCAGTGGCATTTCTTCACCCAGACACAAGGCAAGCTTACTCTCCTTCCTTCAGAATCTGCCCTCAGCTCCCTTTTCAGTTCTCATCCTTGTTTAGGGAGAACACACAAACATATGAAAGGCCAAAGCTACATCTCGCACTACTAACTATTTATTTGAAATCCCAGCCTATGTCTTCTAGCTCAGTGCTGCTCAAAATGTGGTCTGAAGACTTAAGTAAATAATTTGTCAGCAAAAAGTTAGAAACTGTATAACAATTTACATGGTATCAACACCCAAAGCATTTAAAAGCACTTGTTTTATTGAACAAGGTACAGACCAGTGCAGTGCAGCAAGTCACATGTGCTGTGAGTCACTAAACAATCATGCACAGAGGGCTCCACCGCACTAAGTGATATTTGAAGGTTAGTTGTTCAGTTATGAACCAAAAGTGTATAAAAATTGAATACAAACATAAGAATTTGTTTTTATTTAAAACCCATCACCTCTATAGTCATTTTAGTCATTAATCAGAATTTTTTAAATTGATGGTTTAATATCATCAATATTAGAAAAATAAAACTGGTAATATTTATCCATAATTTACAGGTGACAATATAATTTCATTTATTTTTATTAAGAAATTGCTCTTGATTTTTTTTCTTCCTTTCCCATCAACATATTTCCGTAAGATTTGTTTTCTTCTACTATATGAGTTATTAAAACGGGCATGGAGAGAGTTTAAGTGTACATCTCTCCCCGCAAACTATACTGACATCCTAACCTAGATAAGTTACTAAGCAAGAAACTAGCTCATTTCTCCTATTAAAAGCTTTAAATATTGGTATACGCAGTGTTGTTCAAAGTATACATAAAGAATTGAATATGGGGAATCACAATTTCACTCATAATTTTTATTTATTTACTTATTTAAAAAACATTTACTTATTTTATTTAGAGAGAGAGTAGGGGGGAGGACGAGAAGGAGGGAGAGAATCTCAAGCAGACTCCCCATTGAGCACAGAGCCTAATGCGGGGCTCAATCTCACAACCCTGAGATCAGGACCTGAGCTGAAATTAAAGTCGGAAGCTTAACTGCCTGAGTCACCCAGTCATCCCTCATAAATTTTATTTTTGAGTGCAGAATAACATGAATGGCTTTAATGGCAATCTTTCATTAATTGCCTAAAGAATCTGGTAGTATTCATGATGCAGTGAAGCAGAGCTGAATGCCATTATGTTCTATTTAGCTTTTATTTCCACAGTGTATAAAAAAGTTCCTGCTCCTAGTACTCTCATTTAAGGTGCTTCGAAGTGTTCTGCCATCTTATCCACAGTGGAGCTGGGTAGCCGTCTTTTCTGCCTTTGGGCTAAATCCAGGACTGGAAGCACAGTGAGGGCTATACATCCTCTGGATAGTTTTCCACCATCGTCTCTTATCCTCTTAGCTTTCTGGTATAAAATAAAACGCAGTATCTGGCTTATTCTCTGGATTATTTCTGTGCACAAATAAGGATCTTCTAGCTCCATTTTGCATAGTTTTTTAGGCAAGTTCCTTCTCTGTCTCACTGGAAGATAGTTCCCCACTGCCACTGGGCAATGAGGTCGGCTGTCCCAACACAAAAAGACCTTGGAGAAACCAACGTGTTTTCTTCCATGAAAATCCATCTTCAGATACAAGTCTTCGTGATTTGTTACTCTTCACATTAAGCAAATATTGAAGATTGTATGCACCTCCTCTCAGCTAGTACTCATTGCAGCTTATGAAGCATCACTAGCTCCAGTGGACAAATAAGGAAATCAAGGCTCAGAGTTATTAAGAATTTGACCTAAGTTGTACAACTAGTCAAGGTAAGAGTGGGGAATGGAATCCAGGTTTGACTGACTCTCCATCCTCTGGTGTAATAATGAAGCAGGCAATTCCAGATCAATAGCCCTCTGTTTCTTCTTATTCATTTTACTGTAGAAATTCCATATTTACAAACTAACTGAAATTTTTTTCTCATGACCTAAATCCACCTGGTCTATTAAGAATGTTTCTGCTTTTTCTCACTTGGCCCATAAGAAATGCTACGAATGTCATTAGATCTACTAAAAATGCTTCTCCTTAAGACTAGCAAGGGGTTTGTTCATCTATTATCCTCCATTGTGTTTTCTCAATGTGTCTAATTTTACATCTGAGTTCACTGATAACTCAAGTAGGTGAAGTTCAAAGCTTTCACAAACTGAAGCACATCTAAGAGGCTTGTAACTTATTAATGTATACATAATTATATAAAATATGCTATGAATGGAACAGAACTATGGGCTTTTAATTCTACATGACTAAAATCTTAACATTTGAATAGGCAAAGGAAAATATTCTAAGTTAGGTATTATTCTATCCTAAATTGAGTATTGCCTTATTTAATATTTAATTATAATGTATCATTATATAATTTTAATTGTATACTATTATATGTAATGTTACATGGTACATATTTCAATACTTAATTTTTGAATTTAATGCAAAGAACATGGCTGATAATGCATTTTGACGCCTTTTAAAATGTATGCAGATGATTTCTCTGACAGTGTATAATATTCGATGTGGTGCATTCATTGCAAGGACAAAAATACATTAGTGAGTTTGATTCACAGCCAAACTCTAGAGAGATACTTTCTTTTGTTTTCAAGTAACAGTGGGATTCAACAATTTTAGTCCATTTTGCCTTTTTCTTCTGCTCTGGTCTTTGCCGGATCTTCTTCTCTAGTTCTACAGCTGTGGAAACCTCCCTTTTCAGAGAAAACAAACCAGAATTCTTCTGTGTCCTTTAAAACACTTCAAAATTCTCCTATTTTTCAAAGAAGATTTCATGTGTGTGTGTTGTTAAGTAACTATTCTTCCATTGTAAGTAATTAAAATCCATTAAATCATTTCCCAAGCCATACCCACGATTACTGGGATCATGTTACTTTGGAGAAGCAATGGAACACTGTAACAAAAGCATACATTTTAGAGCTGGAAATAACAAGTTTAAGCCTTTGCCCCTCATTGCCAGTTGCCTGCCTTGGAGCAATTCACCTCACCTCTCTGTATATGCGGTACTATCACCGGGGAAATCTCATGTATGATTTTGGTTTCATCTATTTACCTCTATGTGAGTGTCTTCAGCCTACTGGATAGAGCCTCCTGAATGTAAATGCTCCATCTGAAATCCAGTTCAATTCAGTATGTTGTCACTCCCCATCATGAAGGTGTTTCTTCTCTTGTTCCCTCACTATATCAGACAATGATCCAGGTGTCCAGTCCAGTGGGTCTCCTTCTCTCTCCATATGTATTCAATGAGGGAGACTTTCTCTGGTATTTATAAAATCTATGCCTTCCTCTCCATCTTCATTTTTGTCTTCTTAGGGTTATTATCCCTTGCCAGAATGATCTTAGTAGCTTCCTAACCAGTCTCTCTGACTCTAGTCTTGTTCTCACCCCTAATTTGCCCCCACTGGTATCACCAAAGTGCTCAGTTTAAAATGCAAACTCTCCTCCCCCCACCCCGGGACCCCCTGCACTGTGTAAAACTCACAAGCACCTCCCTTACAAACTTAAGCTCCTTGGCTGGCACTGTGGTCCCCCTCCTGCCCACCACCCCTGCTTCCTTTTTGCCTTGCCTTCTGTATTGTTTCTGCAGGTCTTTGCTCATAATGTTCCCTCCTCCTGAGAGAGCTTCTCTATCCTTCTTCTCCTGGCCCACATAAAAATAAATATTAGCCATCATGTGTCAGAGCATCCCATGCCAAGCTTCTCGGTCTTCCCTAGGTGTTCTTCTTCTGTGTTTCTAGGCATCCAGAATGCCTCCACCATGGTGTTAGTAAGGTATTTTGAAATAGCCTGTTTACCACATTCACTCTTCCTCTCCTTCCAGATTCTCAAGGACGTACTGCCTGATTCATCTCTGTATTTTCCATGCTATATCACGTTCCTGCATTTGCATATAAGGGTGCAATAAATATTGTTGAAGCATGAAGAATACACTTGAAACAGAATGGATTGGCTAGGAAGACCCGTTCATCATTGACATTACAAGTCCATACCATTCTCCAAATATTATGTTGAAGTCATCATGATGTTGGTCAGGAACCCATTGCTGTTTATATTCTTCTGTGTCCTAGCTGGGTTGCCTCAGCTTTTGACACATACAAACATTTATTAGTCTATTAACAGATAAATTATCAGCAGTGATAAAAGAAAAAAACAAGGAAAAAAGAGAAACAGAAACACATAAAAAGAATAAAATGCACAATGTGATAAATGTTACAAGGAAATATAAAGAAAAAGACTAATTTAGGGTAGCTCGTAAGACCTCTTGGGGCATGAATTTTGGGGTGTGCCAGGAAAAATGGAGAAGAAATGGCCAAAACAGTTTAGCTAATTAAAGTCATTCTGGCTGAAACTACCAAAAACCAAGCAAAAACATATTTTATTTTCTTCCTGTATGACTGACAGAATGACACAAGCTTGAATCTATAGAAGACAGAACTTTGCCCTCAGTTGAAGTTGGGTGGTTCATGTTACTAGACAGCTAATTTTATAAACATAATGTTCTGTGCTTCACAAAAATAATGATCTTTAGTAAATCCACCTGAATTTCTTTTTAAGTCATGACTAGGTCTTTTTTGAATCAAAAGTTCTAGACCCAAGCTAAATTTCTTGACTGGTATCAGGGCAAAGCTTCCACAGTACATCTACTAGACAAAAGAAGTCTGAAATGTCAGCAAAAAGGCACTGAACAAAAGGAATAGGAAACAAGTCACAGAAGAGCTTGACTAAGATGACTTGAATATAATTTTTAAGACTGTCCTTGTGATGAGTTGAAACATCAGCAGAGTTAAAAATAAAAATCGATCTTGCCTCCATAAGCACTGACAATTTTTCTTCACCGAGTATATTTCCCTGATTCTTCAGGGTATGCTTTGTAACACTTCTAGCTCTCATTTATTCCAAAGGAAATTCTGAGCAAAAAGAACTTTGATCTTCCCTTTGCTTTGATGAAAACAATAGCTGCTTTTTTTTTTTTTTTTAGCTTTGAGATAGAGGCAATTTTCTTCAAAGGTTTTTTTTTCTCTTGAAAAGATGATTTCTTAAATCTTTCTGTTTTCATTACTAAACTGCATCTTTTTTACTAATATTTTTATTAACGTATGTATTATTTGCCCCAAGGGTACAGGTCTGTGAATCGTCAGGATTACACATTTCACAGTACTCACCATATCACATATCCTCCCCAATGTCCATAACCCAACTGCCCTCTCCATATCCCCTCCTCCCACAGAAACCCTCAGTTGCTTTTGTGAGATTAAGAGTTTCCTGGGTGGCTCAGTGGGTTGGACCACTGCCTTTGGCTCAGGTCATGATCTCAGGCTCCTGGGATCAGGCCCCGCATCGGGGTCTCTGCTCAGTGGGGAGCCTGCTTCCCTCTCTGTCTGCCTTTCTGCCTACTTGTGATCTCTGTCAAATAAGTAAATAAATAAATAAATCTTAAGGGAAAAAAAAAGAGAGAGAGAGAGAGTCTCTTATAGTTTGTCTCCCTCCTGATCCCATTTTTTCCTTCCCTTCCCTACCCCGCAAACCTCCCACCCTACCTCTGAAATTCCTCATATCAGGGAGATAAAAGATTGTTTTAAAGATGATCTGCTTCTCCTTGTCAGTCAAAATATCTATTCATCCTTGATAAATATTATCACAATGAAAGATTTATCACAAAAATGTGAAAACACATAATTAATTTGAATCTCATTTGCTGTCCTTATTTAAAAACTGCATTAAAAATTCCCTTAAAGTGGGGCACCTGGGTGGCTCAGGTGTTAAGCATCTGCCTTTGGCTTAGGGCATGATCTCAGGGTCCTGGGATCGAACCCGGCATTGGGCTCTCTGCTCAGCAGGAAGCCTGCTTCTCCCTCTCCCACTCTCCTTGCTTGTGTTCTCTCTCTCTCTGTCTAACGAATAAATAAACTTAAAAAAATTCCCTTAAAGTAACATAAAAATAAATATTAGACATAATTACAGCTTCTCAAGAAGCTCTAATTCTCAGGTTCAGCGGTGCTTTGGACGCCCCGCTTCTGCTCCTGACTCACCGCTGTTCGCTCTCACCGAGGAACAAGTGGGTCAGGAAGCCGCCCCGCAGCCATAGCTTTTAAAGACACCGGGAAGACACCCGTGGAACCGGAGGTGGCGATTCACCGAATTAGAATTACTCTCACCAGCCGCAACGTAAAATCACTGGAAAAGGTATGTGCTGATTTGATCAGGGGCGCAAAGGAAAAGAATCTCAAAGTGAAAGGACCAGTTCGGACGCCTACCAAGACTCTGAGAATCACTACAAGAAAAACTCCCTGTGGTGAAGGCTCTCAGACTTGGGATCGTTTTCAGATGAGGATCCACAAGCGGCTCATTGATTTGCACAGTCCTTCTGAGATTGTTAAGCAGATTACATCCATCAGTATTGAGCCAGGAGTTGAGGTTGAAGTCATTGCAGATGCTTAAATCAACCTTTTTAGTAAATTGATAATCCGTTGTTAAAAATGATAAAATGCTTCCTCAAAGCATTCATTCCCCAAACCTTCAAGAACAAATGAATTCATCTGAATCCAGACAAGAGTAAGTACAGTCCAGATAAATTAAAGACTACATGCATAAATGTATATGCAGCCACATTCAGTCTCAGAAAGCAATGGTGGCAACGTTGAACAGAATTACATATTTCTCAAATAAAGAAGAGATATGTTATTCTGAAAGTGTCATTATAATTTCAACTTTATTGGATCTTGTCCCATGTGAAATTTATGAACTTTGGCTACACTGATAATTTTCTTGAGAGAGAGGTATCCAACAGTGTCAGCATCTGTACCCTTCAAATAGCACTTAATCTTCTGGATATAGAAAGAAGTAGACGGGATACTGGAATAAATTCAGTAAAATGCTAATAGCACAAAAATAGAAGAACCATTACATTGCAATTAACCTGATTTCCAATTCAATTCAACTATTTTTATGGTACTTACTACGTACCAAGCACAGTGGAGAACTAGGGTCTGGTTGCCCTCATATGTACTGAGCAAGACAGGTAAATAACACTCAAGTCCAAGTAAACCAAATGAAATCAAGGAAATTATTAAGTCTTAAAAAAGAAAGTGATTAATTTCAGCTGAGGCTATAACTGAAGGCTTCCTTCAGGAAGATAAATTTGAGATGGATCTTAAATAATTATACTCTTTCAGTACATGGAAAGAGCTGAAGCATGCCCTGGGCGACAGCTGGCTTAAAGAAATTGAGGAAGAACTGTTACTGAAGGAAGTATGGGAGGGATTCTGTTCACACATCTGTCTCACGCCCCTCTTCCTCTTGAATTCTAGTCAACACACACTTTATAATTTCTCCTTCCCCCTTTAGGATTTTTACACATGCTCTTCCCTCTGCTAGGAAATATCCCTTCTGCACACCTTTATCTCCCATTCCCTGTCCCTTAAACACTGCAAGCCCATGCAAGCCCATCTCCTTCAGATCTCTGCATAAATGTCACTTCCTCAAAGCATTGATTCCCAAAACCTTCAATAGTCTTCCCATCCCACCCCCAATTAAGATTGATTCCCTTCTTACACACCTACATAGTCCCTTACACATTCTCTACATACATTTTTCACATATTACTGTAAATTATTAGTAAAAATTTTGTTTAATATTTATCATAACCCACAGGCAAAATTTTCCTGTGTGACAGCATCATCTTGTGTACTGTAATGGCCCCAATGTGAAGTGTGATCCCTGGTGTCTGGTGAGCATGTAGGGTTTATTTCTTTTTTCTTTTTCTTATTTAAACTTTATTTTATTTTCCCAGTGTTCCAAGATTCATTGTTTATGCATCACACCCAGTGCTCCATGCAACACGTGCCCTCCATAACATCTACCACCAGGTAGGTATTACCTACCCCCTAACCCCTCCCCTCTAAAACCCTTAGTTTGTTTCTCAGAGTGAATAAATATCAGTATTCAGCAGTTCCTTTAGATTTATACTGTGTGAGAATTTGGCACTTAAGTATAACTTATATTCTGTAAATGTTAAATCCTTTTATAATTCATATATAGAAAAGGAATCTAGAAACTTTTAAGCCTTATAAATGAATTCAAGTTTTTTGTAGACTTATATGTTTTTCTCTTGCTATTGAAGAATCACTTCTAATATAAAACAAAATTTACAACCTGGAAACTCTGTGTTCCTGGTCTGAAAACAGAAAGAGATTGAATATACACATTGAGTTTACAGCTTGTCTTACAGAAACAGAAATATGAATGCATCTTAAAATATAAAAAAAATGAAAATCGGCTGAAGGACAGAATGAGAAACAAACATAAAACTGCTATAGAGGAGATAAATATGCATCTGAATGTTTCCAGTTAATTAAAAAAATCACATCACTTAATAACTCAAAAAGCTGCAGCTTTATAAAGAAAAAAATTGGAGGACAAAGGCATTATTTATATTCTATTTAATGTTCTCTCTGTCTCGTTCTATCTCCTCCCTCTCTTATCGTCTCTCTCAGATTTCATTAAATCCATATTCTTGTTGGTTTAAGGTAGCTTTCACAGTCCCTCATCAATAGAACAACCAAAATACGCCATTTCAAGCTTGGACATACTCTTTGCCATCCAAGTAAGGACTAGAAAAGAGTATTTTATGGACTGAAGACTCTGAGGGAAGACAGAAACAGGAATGGGGGTATGATCTCACAAGAGGAGACGGGTGCAAAGGCTCAGGTCCTGGTGTTCTTTATTTTCTCATGTTGTTTGATAGTTGTACTTAAAGACAAAAAATGGCAGTGAGTCCATGCCACCCTTGGTATCTATCTTATGCCAGGAGAACATAGTCACTGACATTTCTCTTCCTCCGAAGTAGAAAGAGATGACATATTTCATGGAGGTGCTATCATGGGAATACCCAAACACAGGCATACTTCTGGCCAGACATTTCTCAGTTGAAAAAAATCGTTCAAAATATATACCTCTGAGATTGCTTTCTGTATAGCATTTCTTGTTAACAAAGATAAGATTTCCATCTTCCTTCTGCTTGCTATATAGACTACATTTTGGCTTTTAAAAAACTTTCTTTGAAGAAAATTCTGTATCCACAGGGGTATACCTTACGAGATTATATGCTTTGAATATTTTATTGGTTTATTTCTGTAAAGAGATGGATTTATATTTAGATATCCAAAATTACAAACCCCCAAAAATTCAGTATGAACTTATCACTTCACAAAAATAATAAATGATCTCAATAACTAATATACAATTTGCTTCCTTTAATTTTTCTGTTAAATTTTACTGTTGACTTTATACTGAAAATAATATTTTAAAAATAACCATCTAGACCCCTTAAACTGAAAGGAGTATTTTAATACACAGGATACTCTTCCCATTTACATTACATTTTGTCTCACGGATCACCATGCAGTGTTATTTTTTGCCAATAAGCAGGATACATTAAAATCAAAGGGTGTGGTAATGATAAATTATAACCATGTAGGGCAGGAAAAAATGGTGCTAATGGGGAAGATGGCTCATGGCCAGAGGGAATAAAAAGGAGAGCATGAGGTAGAAGATAGAGAATAAAATTGCATGAGGATGGTGAAGGTAGGGAATAAGAATTCCCCTTCCCCTAAATTTCTGGGTTAGAATTTCTGAGTTAAACACTTGACAAGCTATTACTTTTTTTTTACTTCTCCAAATTTTTATTGAAGTTCCAGTTAATTAACATACAGTGTAATATTAATTGCAAGTATAGAATTTAGTGATTCATCACTTACATGCAATACCCAGTGCTCATCACAAATGCTCTCCGTAAAGCCCATAACCTTAACCCATTCCCCTGCCCACCTTCCTTGTAGTAACCATCAGTTTGTTCTCCAGAGTTAAGAGCCTGTTTCTTGGTTTGCCTCTTTTTTTACCCTGCTATGATCATTTGTTTTGTTTCTTAAATTCCACATGTATGTTAAATCACATGGCAGTTGTCTTTTTTTTTTTTAAGATTTTATTCATTTATTTGACAGACAGAGATCACAAGTAGGCATAGAGG
>PISX010013472.1:0-56579 GCA_004024625.1 Mellivora capensis | reverse complement strand
TTTGTCTCCCTCCCAATCCCATCTTGTTTCTTTTCTTCTTTTTCTGCCCCCCTAGTCCCCCATGTTGCATCTCCACTTCCTCATATCAGGGACATAAATCTAGTTTTTTAATAGTATTTTACTTATTTTCTAAAGATTTTATTTCTTTATTTGACACAGAGAGAGAGCGCACAAGTAGGCCAAGTGGCAGGCAGAGGGAGAGGGAGAAGCAGACTCTCCACTGAGCAGGGAGCCCAAAGTGGGGCTCCATTTCAGGACTCTGGGATCACAACCGGAGCCAAAGGCAGACATCTAACAACTGAGCCACCCAGGCATCCCTTATTTTATTAATTTTTAAAAAGATTTTATTTATTTATTTATTATTTGAGAAAAAGAGAGAGAGAGAGTTGGGGGGGGAGCAGAGGGAGAGGGACAAGTAGACTCTGTGCTGAGCATGGAGCTTGATGTGGGGTTCAATCTCACGACCCCGAGACCATGACCTGAGCTGAAACTGAAAGTTGGATGCTTAACTGACTCAGCCACCCAGGTACCCCACCATATCCGTCTTTTAAAACAAATTTTGTGATATTGTTCACATCACTCCCTTGCGTCAAAGCTGTCAGTAGCTGTGGGTCTTGGTATCTTGTATGTTTTTAGAAATTTTTCCATTCTATGTCATCCAGTTTGTTGGCATATAAATGTTCATAGTATTATCTTATGATCCTTCATATCTAGAGGCATCAGTTTAATGTCTCCTTTTTTATTTCTAACTTTATTTATTTGAGTCTTCTCTCTCTTTTTCTACTGAGGAATAAAGGAGGTGAAAGACATGTACATTGAAACCTATAAAACCCTGATAAAAGAAATTAAAGCAGACACAAATAAATGGACAAACAACCTGCCTTCATCCATTTGGGCTGCTGTCACAAAATACTACAGACAGGTAGGTTATAAACAACAGAAATTTATTTCTCATAGTGTGGAGGCTACAAGTCCAAGATCAAGTTACCAGCATAGTTGAGTTATTCTTTTGGATTGTGTACTGCTGACTTCTCACTGTTTCCTCATGGTGGAACGGGTGAGCTAGCTTTCTGGGGCCTCTTTTATAAAGGCACTAATCCCATTCATGAGAACTGTGTCTGCATGACCTTATCACCTCCCAAGGCCCTATATCCTAGTGCTATTACTCTGGAGGTTAGAATTTTAACATATACATTTAGGGCAGACACAAACATTCAAATCTTAGTACATTCCGTGTTCATGGATTGGAAGAACTAATACTGTTAAAATGTTCATACTACCCAAAGCACTCTCACCACTCCTATTCAATAAGTACAAGAAGTCCTAGCCAGAGCAATCAGGCAAGAATAGGAAAAAAAAAAAAAAAGGCATTCAAATCAGAAGGGAAGAAGTAAAATGGTTTCCACTTGCAGATGACACGATCTTACATATACAAAACCCTAATGATTCCACCAAAAACTGTTAGAAATAATGAATGAATTTAACAAAGTTACAGAGCACAAAATCAACAAATAAAAATCAGTTGCATTTAATATGTTCACAATCAACTCTCCGAAAAGGAAATTAAGAAAGCAATCCCATTAATAATTACATCTAAAAGAATAAAATACTCAAGAGTAATCTCAACTCTATTTTTGATCATTAACCCGTTCATAAAGCACCTGGGGGCTGGCTGCTTCCCACCTTACATTACACATGGCTCTCAGCCAGCGTGCATCACATCAGAGCTTCCCAGGAAGCCCCATGGGGACCTACTGAAGGGGAGTAAAGTTCAGATCTGGAGAGGAGCAGCTCATGGTATATCTGTGTGAGTCCTGGGGGTGCTGTCTCAGGGTCGATGACATCTCCTCCAGGAGAGGACGGCAACACCTCTGGTCTTAACCCTGCCCTCTGTGTTCTGGTCCTGTGTTCCACGGCCGTGCATTCCCTTGTCCTCCCGCATCAGTGTCTGGCCCACATCTGACCCGCATCAAAACTCTTAATTATATTGGAATTGTCAGTTTCTGCCTCTGATCACACAAAGTCCAGTTTTCTAAAACACAGAGATGTCCTGCTTTTAGGACTCAGTATTGTGTGACTATTTCCTATTCTTGCTATTTCTCTTCCTATTTGTGATTGCAAGGATTTATCATTTCTGTCCAGGCCTTTTTCTGAGCCACTCCTTCAGACCGGAATGCTCTCCGCTTACATATGACCTTAGAAAAGCCTATGAGAGAGGCTTAAATCCAGTGACCTAGTTTCAGACTGGAACAGGAGGGACGTACAGACTACATGCTCTTTGGCAGTTTTCTCAGTATTCAAAAGTTCTTTTTTCCCTCTGGTCCTTTTCCATCTCCTATAATTCAAGTGATAGTGTGGTGGCCTGATGCCGTTAAAAATGGAGTGAGGCTGTCACCACACTATCACTTTGCAGTGTCCCTGTTGGCTTGTCCCCTCACTATGAACAGGACACATGGAGGTTGCTGATGTTAATTAGCAAGTGAGAATAGAAAAGAAAATAAGACGGGGTGGGGGGAGGGGAGCAGCAGCTTCCCGCACAATCAGGGGACTTTGGATTCATGTGCCCAACTTGCTGTGGGTGCATGGAAATGAACGAGGCCATGCGTGGTGGCGTCAGAGTGGGCATGCCAAGCACTTTCAATAGACCTTTACTTAGGTGGTCTTGGGTGCCTCTGCCTTTTATTCTTCGGAACAATCTGTGTTCGTTGCCATTGGTTGGAGTTTTGTTTTGTATCTGAGCCAAATCCCATCAAGGCTTCTTTAAAAATAATGAGTTGCAGTCATTTTCTTGAGAAAAGGAAAAAGAAAAGGCTAATCAGTACAAGTGATATGGAAGGAAAATTGGCAGGCATGTGTCAAGTGATTTAAGTCCCTTAGCAAGCAAGGGCGTCCGCCATCAGGCACAGGCAGACCTTGCCTGGTGTACTTAATTGGGAGTCGGGTGGGAGTTTGGCAGCCCTGCAAGCCAGAACAAGCCCTGGGGGAGAGGCGGGTGTGGGAAGAAGGGGGAGGGGCAGGCTGCACACCTGAGCAGTCCGAATTGCAAAGGTCTCCAGGCAAAGGCGTCTCTGGTCTCAACAAGAGCCAATTAGGAGAATGACAAAACCCACACCACGGCTTCCCAACTCATTAATTCCTGCCACTAGAGAATGCAGACTTGTGCCCCCATGTCTCACGTCCCAGACAACAGTGTGCTCACAGCTTGCGGGGTCACTGAGGGAGCCCCTGTGGTTGAGGGCTCGGTGGGACATCCTGATAATGGACAGGGGCGGGGTGTGAAGTCATGGAATGTGGGGAGAAGGGACCTCTCAGTCTGTCCCCATTGAACCTCACACTTTGCACAAGGACAGTGATGCTCAGAAACCCTGACTTTTCTGGGAGCATGACTTAGTGCAAAGGCCCCACCTGAATGTAAGCCGCCTGGTTCCAAGGCCAAATGCTTTCCCCTGCTCTGCTCTGAGGCATAACGGGTGTGTGTCAGTTAGCCCGGGTTGCCATAACAAGTACCACAGATGGGGGCTTTAAAAAACAGAAACTTCTATAAAACAATAAAAACAAAAGCAGGAAAGAAGTTTATACATCACAGTTCTGGAGGCCGGATGTCCAATATGAAGATGTTGGCAGGGATAGTTTCTCCTGAGGCCTCTCTCTTTGGCTTGGAGATGGCCGCCTTTCCACTGTGACCTCCCTGGTCTCCCCTCCGTGCCCATCCCTGATGTCTGTGTGTTCAAGTTTCCCCTTCTTGTGAGGACACCAGATGAGATTAGGGCCCAGACTAACGGGCTTCATTTTTAACTTAATCAGGAATTAAAGGCCCTGTCTCCAAACACCGTCACATTCTGAGACATTGGAGTTGAGTCCTACACACATGGGTTTTGGTGTGGGGGGGGGGGGGACAAAATTCAGCCCATAACAGAGTGTGACGAGGGAGAGTGTAGTCTGCACTCCTGTGGTTTTGGTGCAGTCACTGGCTCAGCGTATAAACAATCATTATGTCGCTGCAACCCTATTTTATTGTCTTTGTTTTGCCTTGGAAATAATCTTTTGTGGTCCTAGAGCTTTAGAAGGTTACCCACATTCCACAAGGGGGCTGACGTCCCCTCTCAATGCTGGCGATTGCATGGCAGAAAAACCTGGGGGAGAGCTAGTGTGAGAATCCGTAAGACTTGGTGGTCTTTAAAGTTCTCTGGAATGTTCGGGAAAGAAATTCTAATTTCCAATCCTAATTTTCTTCTGTTTTGTACATCCTTTTTTCCCTCTCCCTCAGGAATACACTTTATATACGTTTGGTTTAAGTCACATAACATTTTTTTAAAAGATTTTATTTATTTATTTGACAGAGAGAGATCACAAGGAGGCAGAGAGGCAGGCAGAGAGAGAAAGGAGGAAGCAGGCTCCCTGCTGAGCAGAAAGCCCGATGCGGGGCTCGATCCCAGGACCCTGAGATCATGACCTGAGCCGAAGGCAGAGGCTTTAACCCACTGAGCCAGCCAGGTGCCCCAACATAACATTTTTTACAATGTTCTTTCCTTCACATCGGGAACATCATACACTCGCCCTCTGTATTTGTGACACACTCTGTGACAGCAGCTACAAAGGCCACCGAGGCCCTGTCCATGGGGTTCCAGCTGGAGCGGCATCCTGGATCCTAGGTTTTATGTCTCAGCTGTCACTGGTCATTTGTGCTCCAGGTACAGGGACTGGGCTGTTTTCTTAAGAGAAGAGTCATGCCTAGAGAATGTAGCAACAGCCATAATTTTAGTAAAAACCCCAGGACTTGGAGGTGTCAGATGCCTCTGATGGTATAAACGTGGCCAGATTTCTGTTAAGAACACTGATTTTTTTTTTCCAGTTTGCAAAGGTTAGGGGTGCAGTTTTCCAACCAGGCTGGACAACCTCACTTGGCATGGGGCAGAAGCATGGGGATCAGGCTGCTTTGGCATAAGCTGACAGGAGCGTCAGCCCCTGGGCAGTGAGCTGCGTGGGAGCAGGGGGGACGTCCTAGCTCCATGCATCACCGTGCCCGGTGTGGGTGCTAGGTCCGGTGTCAGAGGGGCTGTGATGGATATCATCTGCCCTGGTGGGCCTCCCGCAGCTTTTAACCTGCCCTCGGTGTGGGGAAGTTCACAGCTCCCCGCTGTGGGCTCTGGCCTCTTTCTTGCTGCTCTTATAAAGCCATAAGCAGGAGGTAAGAGTGGCTCACACTGGAAGTGTTGAGGTGGATGTATGAGTGAGTAGACACAGTAAACACAGGGGGCGAGGAGGTCTGTAAGGTCCGTCATTCCCCACTCTCATTATCAAAGACCTGTCTGAGGCGAGATCGGCTGCTCCCGGGTTCCCTAGGACCTCATTCACCCAGCTGCTTCTAGTTTCCTCATGGGACAAGGGAGAAATTTCTGCCCTGCCTATTTCATGCATTATCCTGAAGATGAGATGAGAATATGTTTGTAATTCTGGAAGTGCGTGATAGACAAGTGTATATGTGTAGGTCTGTAGCTATCTGTACACTTACAGGTATAAGTAGTCAATGCATATGCAAATGTGTGAATTACTCTTATCATCTCCTAGTCATTGTTTTATGTGAAATGTGACAATAATGAGGGACAGAGATAGGGGAGAAGAATGTAAGTTTATAATTCGAATTCCAAAACGATCCTATGTTTGGGAGAGGAGGAAGGCACACTCAGTGTATGACTTCATCTGTGGTAAGAGGGCTCATAGAGTTAAGTATGTGTGGCTTATAGATTGTCTCCACTTTGTTTTCCAAAAATTACATTCCTGGACATCTAGCTTTGGAAAGATGAAATGTTTCCCTGATGAAAGAAATTATTGTTAACAGTTAGTCAGGAATATCGAAAGAAGCACATAAGTATGTGTCCTATGATGTGATTCAAGAGGCCTGTCATCCTTGCTTGCTTTCCTCCCGCCTCAGGAAGACAGCAGTTAATATTCCAGAACTATCCTGAGAAGTATTCATTTTCTCCCCTGAGATAAGATTTATTGCTCCCTCTCCCAGCAGTCTTTCCTAGTTAGAATTTAACTCTTCCTGGGTGGGATGTGCATGGGTGTCTGCTGGTGCTTGTGTGGACCATGAGCAGTGGGAGGCCAGGAACCACAAGGTGGCCCCCGTGCTGGGGTGGGAGCAGGTCTGGCCCACCTTAAGATGGTCCCCATCTAGCCTTGGGTGTGGTTAAGAATCCACCCAGACTCATGGAAGGACAAGACCTACAGCAAGACTATGGAAAGATAGGCCAGAGTTCCAGAGTCTTCTGTCTGGGCCAGTCTCTGGAATGGAAGCAAAGTTAATGTTGGGTTTCCCATGCTGGAGCGGTAATGGCCATTCCAACCCTGAGGGAGCCATCTACGTGGGAGTGGTGTCTCAATCAAGGAAAAAGTTCATAGGAGGTCCTGTAAACTCTACTCTGCTTTGTTGTTGATCTGTTTGTCTCTTTGGTTTTAAGGATAGCTACCTTAGTGGGCATTACCCCCCTCTCTCGAAACATGACTCATTATTACATTTCATTTAGTGACTTCCTCCTATGCAAAAATAAATTGGAGAAGCTTACTGTGATACTACAAAGGAATAAAGTAAATAAATAGAGCCTTTGTGGTGTGTGGGAAATAGAATGAAGGTCAGGTTAAGACCCAATGTACAGAACCCAGATCCTTGGTGTGTCCTTGCTTTGGTTCTCTAGGGAGGCACCAAGCCCTTCCCCTTGGGCTTCCCATGGTGCAGGGCCCATAGGTGTTCACAGAGCTGCTCGGTCCATAAAGTCTTCTGCTCCATTCCCTACTCCCTCTCTCTCTTCCCTGACTACTGCTCAGAAGCAGAGGACACAGGCCTTTGATAACTCCGAGACCCTCCAGAATGGCAGAGCCACAGAAAGGAAGGGCCCAGGTGCAGAATTACTGGCTGGAAGAGTTCCTGCCTATCGGCCAGGAGCACCCATAGAAGTTCATACCAACGAGCATCAACTTCGGCTGAGTGTGGGACTGTTTGTGACCAACACACTCCCCTCGGCACTCTGCGCAGCCTTGGGAAGCAGAGCTTGAGAGACAATTAGAATTGGGTTGGCTGGGAGCTTCTCCTTGCTGATCTTGAGATTTGGGACCTGCCCTTTGAACCTTTTCCCCCTTGGTGTCTCAGTTGGTGCCAGGGGCCTCCTGAGGACAGATTTCTGGTTCTGCCATTGAAGTTTCCATTGGTTCTGACTGTTGTCCCCATGAGGGCCCTGAATGAGAACTTTCTGGAGGTGGGCAGGCCATCACTTCACAGAGGCACGAGGGCGCTGGAAACTGGGGATACACGGCTGCCCTGCAGTCTGGAGCCCCCTGCTTTGCCTGCTCGCAGGCCATGTATGGTCTCAAGGGGAGGCCAGCCCCGGCCTCTGGGCTGGCTCTTTCCTCCCCGGGGGTGACTCTAGGTGTGCGAATAGCCCAGGGAAGGATCATTTAAGATGGCCTTTGAAGCCTGATTTGTAAATAACCTAAAACCGATGGAGCAAGTTAAATATTTATTTGAAGATTATGTCTCTAAAGAGGGATTGTTGAAAATTAGCGAGTGCTTTGCCATCTTCTCTCTCCCCTCCCCTGCTGGAGGGCATATTATTTTTACGGCTGTGTTTGACAGCCAGAACAAGCCTCTGTAGATTTACTGGTTGTTTGTAGTGGCATTTATGTGTTTGAATGAGCTGGGCAAACAGGAGGGAGGGAGGTGGGGGGAGGCTAATTAACTCTGGGAATCTCTTGCTAACACTTCCACACTCAGAAAATGCCGGTTAAAGAACCATTCACAGGTTTTTACAAAAGAAATCCTTCCCTGAGCATGGCAGGTTTGGAAAGCACAGCTAAGCCGTGCTCCTGCCCTTACCAATTCAGGGTCTCCAAAGTGAAAGACTTACTTCGGGGCCGAAAATATCTGCGGCCATAACTTGCTGGTTGAGAAAACCCATTCCTGGGATAATGTCGTTCACTCACTCATTCAACGCACATTTGCTCCTTCACTTGAGGGTTCTGGGCCCTGGGTATATATCGACATCCATATGCATACTCGTATACAGATACACATTCATACACATACAGAGATATAGACACGTACATATACACACCGAACCTTCTTTCTAAAGTACACACAGAAAGGTATTAGAAAAATCGCTCGGGCACCTGGGTGGCTCAGGCGGTGAAGCATCTGCCTTCGCCTCAGGTCGTGATCTTCCGGTGCCCTGCTCTGCTGGGGGTCTGCATCTCCTTCTGCCCCTCCCCCTGCTTGTGTTCACTCACTCTCTCTCTCTCTCTCTCATAAGTAAATAAATAAATCTTTAGAAAAAAGAAAAATCACTTTGTGTGGCGAATAGATTTATAGTGAAAATCAAGCTTAAGGGAAAAAAAAAAAAGCCACGAGAACTTTGCCTGGGCAATATATGGTTGTACCCAGAACACTTTCCTTCCCCAGGAAATTGTGTTAGAAGGTAAACTCATCCCATGTTCCCCTGAGACTGAATTCTTGGCAACTCTCCTCTCTGGGCCTTGTCTTGGAGATGAAGAGGCTGGGTTAAGTCAGTGCCCCCTTAACAGGCATGAACTTAAGAATCATCTGGAGCTTCTGCTTCAATAGATCTGAGATGAGGCCTGAGAATCTAAAATTGTCTCTTATGGTTTCGGTGCATTTATATTGGTTTTCTGCTATAATTCTAACAAAGGCCCAGAGGATGCTTAAGACCCAGAATGTTTGGAAAACACTGTAACAGTGTAACAGATGATCTATGAGGTCCCCCCTGGGCATGACATTTTAATATCTTTATTTTTCTAGGGCCTCCTTAGTCCCCTTCAATTGCTATCCCTGAAAAAGCTTTAAGGAGAGCACTGATGATCAGTAGATTAAAAAAAAAAAAAAAGATTTACTTACTTGTTTGAGAGAAAAGGAGCATACATGAGCTCGGGGAGGAGCAGAACGGAGAGGGAGAGAGAGTCCTCAAACAGACTCCTTGCTGAGCGGGGAGCCCGATGAGGGGCTGCATCCCAGGACGCTGAGATCACGACCTGAGCCAAAATCAAGAGTTGGCTGCTTAACCGACTGAGCCACTCAGGCTCCCTGATCAGTAGATGTTTTTAAACAAGTAAAAGAGGAACGTGTGAGAGAAGAGCCATACTGAGGCACTACAGCTCTCTGACGATCTTGGTGGAGGGGCTAGTGGTGACAAAATGGGGGCAGATTCCCTCAGTGGTGAAGTTAGGACAAGGCCGCTGTACCCGAGGACCGTGCAGGCCTCACACAGCCATGAGCGAGGGTTAGGGCCACCCCCCAGCTTCCCTGCTCTGGAGGCCGCTGGGCACAGCCTTTCAGAGGCCTAGAGCTCCGTTCATTTTCTCTCCCTGCCCCGCCATGGTTCTCGTGGGGCAGGGGCGTCAAGAACTGACAGGCACTTCTTTCTGCCCTTTCCTCAGTTTCCCCCAGCCCAGGGATACTACCGCCGTGAGTGCTTGCTCTACTTCTGTCTCTTCTCCAAGGCACCATCACACCTGGCCTTTCCTCCACCTAGGACACCTGTTCTGACTCAGCGGCCCACCCCTCGACGGCAGAAGGGTGAGGGGAGCCCTCTGTGTGGGCCACTGGTGCTCTTACGTGTCTCCTCCCCTTACACCACCTCCTGTAGGAGAGCCCCCGGCTCTACTTCCGGCGCCCCAGGAACTCCTGCAAGATGGCTCAAGCTCTTGGGCTCTGGGGACGCCTCCTCCACTCATTGTCGCTTCAACCTCAGAGCAGGTATCCACTTCCTGTTGTTCTCATTTCTGGGCTGCTTTCACCTCTCTGGTCGGGCTCCTCGGGCTTCCACAGTCTCTGCTAATTCCCTGCGTTAAATTCCCTTGATGTAGAAGACCCTGTTTCCTGCCCTGGACCCCAAATAGCTCAGCGCTCAAACGACATCCACGGTGAGATGAAAGCCGTATCTGCGACAGCCGCGCCTGGCAACCGGCCCATGGAAATGCTGTCATCCCATCCCCAGGAGGTCCCACGTGGAAGCTACCTACCTTCCCAATTCCCTCCTCTTTCCGTGTGCGTGGTCTTCCAGCTCTTTCGATGCCCCAGGTGCAGAGTCCAGAGTCCTCGACCTCCGCGGCTCGTCTGCACCACCCCCCTGGCCTTCCACACATCACCCGCGCTCTGCGAGCCAGCGCCCCACCTGTCCACCTCCGCACCCCTTGTGCGCATTCACCCCACCCTTCCTTAGGCCGCCTTCCTCTCTCGCTGCAAAGGCCTCTCTGCCAGTCCCTGGCCTGTGGTCTGGCCCCACCTCCAATCCGCACACAAGCTCCTGGAGTGACTGAGTCAAACTATTCCGTTCTGTATACGGCCAACAAAGTCAAGGTCCAACCCATCCTGGATCGTGAGCGCTCCTGCCACCTAACGCGGACGGCCACTCCCTGCCGCTCAGGCGACCCTGCCTTTCCTGCATGTCCTCTGCTCCCTCCTGCCACGACACCTTTCTTATTTTTTACCTGTCTTCACGTCTTGGTTTACCGCCAGCTCCAACCTAAAGTCTCTGCTAATCCTGCTATCCGGAACTAATCTCTCCTTCCTCAACGGGCTCCTATGTTCCTCTATGCAACTCTTTGGCCTGTTGTCACACTCTGCCTGGTAGGTTAGCTACATAGCTTTCATCGCCCCACATGGGAAGTTTTTTGGATGAGGTTTTTGTTTATATTTACAGCTCCTGTTACATAGCTGACTCTCAGTGGGGCCGGGCTGAAGCCCCCTGACCTGTTAATACTCAGTTTCCTAGGTTTCACAGCAATGCTTTCCTCTAGTTAGTTCTCTCTCTATTTGAATCTATTTTCTCAATCACATGGCTGTTTTTTCTTCCAAGAAGAAAATTACAGGTACTTGTTTCTCTTTTTAAGGCAGTCTCTGAAGCGTGATCGGCAGATATTCATCATCTACTGGACTAGTTTCCCGATACGATCGTATATGGAGTGTCTGTCATTGGTAACGTGTTCAGTGACTTACGTAGTTCAGTTTATCCTCTTCAGGAGGGATTCTCTTCACTGGACAGGCGTGAAAAACTAAGGCTCTGAGAGACTTGAGTTGTAAATACCCAGCCAGGGCCTGAAGTGAGCTCGGGATGACTCGAAAGTCTACATTGTGAAAGGGGAGAGGCTCTTTTCGTTCATCTTGGGAGGAAATGTTGCACCTGAGGAGAAAACAGGGCAGGTGACCACTCCCAGCTCTGGTTTACTCCTGGTGTTGGAGCTGCCCCTCTGCCTCAGATTCCCCTGGACAGTAGTGAGACGGCTCACCGTACATCCTTTCTCCTCTGGCTCAGGGCATAGTGACAGGGATTGCCCCTCACTCCAGCCATGCTTCCCATCAGCTCCCTTACAGTGGACCCCACCCTTACCCAGATAGGCTCAGTCATCCCAATTCTCAGTAACTCAACAATTGCAAGAAAAATGGTTTGTCCTTACAAAAGACCCACCCAATGCCAGCTCTGGCCTCCGTGGACATGGATCCAGCTATTAGGAATGGGGCCAGGCTCTGTACTGTCCCAGCACGTGATGGGAGCCGTAGAATTCCTGGCCTGGCTTCCACATAGGGTTTGGGCAGGCAGAGCTGTAGGCAGTTCTTTCTGGGGCTCTCTTGTCTGCCAGGCTGGTTGACCTCTGGGGCATGGTGAAAGGTATAGCTTCTTGGTTAGCTTTTCTCAGGCCTTTTGGATTCTTTTGCTTCCTTTCCCCTTTGACTTTTATTTGCCGAGACTCAGCTTCTTCATTCATTGCAAGAATGCAAATGCATGGAGGCACGGGTGTCTGGAGTAGCCGGGTTCATTAACAGGAATCCTGCAAGTGAATATAAAAGTGAGAACAGAGTAACAGTGCTGGGGTGACTCTCCTTTCTCGCCTCATTTTTAGATAATCCTCCCTGTCTCAAGTTTCTGTTGCCTTCTTTTCCCCTCTGCCCTGAGTCTTTCCTTCTGCCTTCCCTGAATTCTTCTCTTCACCATTGTCTTTTCTCTTCTCTCTTTCAAGGCAAAAAGGACACAGCTTCTCCAGCTGGCAGCGTTGGCCTGTCAGAATTCTTGGCCCTCAGGCTGGAAAAGTTCTGGAGTTCTCAGGAATCCTTGCAAGCCTGGCCCCAAGGAGCCCCTTCCCCTCGCACGCCCAGACCACAGGGAGGAACAAGAAGCCTTCAAGGCACAGACCAGGTTGGACTAGATTCAGGAGCCTAATTACCACCAGAAAATTAAAGAAAGGTAATAATTGCTTTTAAACACTTAACAAAAGGCAATCTCACCTCGCAGGTTTGTAAATTTGTAGTGAGAACTGATTACAAGGGGGCACTTGTGCTGCCTTCTTTGTGTTTGATTTGCAAACCAGAATGCACACGCCCCCATATGCATAATCGGACCCTCACGGTCCCCGCATCAATGTGGCGATGCAGCAGAACTTTATTTATCCCGTGCTCATTCAAAGAAAAGCTGAATGGAACAAGAAAACTCCCACTTTGCGATGGGATTAGATACCGTGGAGTATTCCTTCCCCGTACTCTTTCAAGGATTTTTTTTTTTTAAGTTTCTAAATCTGCTTGGGAAAAAAAAAGTAAATTGCCAGAAGTGAGATTAGTGGGGAATATTGTTCTTAGGACAATGGTGTCTTTATGGCTTGACTGGTATGGGCTCCCTGCTTCAAAAAAATACAAGGGCTGGAGGTGTGGGGGTTCTTAATTGCCTACATCTGATCAACGGGCAGCAGAAAAAGAAGAAAGAAAGAAATCTCATTGAGCTCTGATTTAGCCTGGATCGAGTCCACTTGCTAATCAGAGTTTAATGAGGATGCCACTGGCCCTGTTGTATTTGCCAACGCTCCCACTAAGGTCCCTGGCCTTCTGTTTGTTCAGGGAGCACTTTCGTCCTGCCGCCCCACGAAGCAGGATGCGGGCTGAGGTGAAGGAGTCCCAGCCTGGAGAAGTTAATTAAGTTTAGGCCCTTGGCATTCCAAGTCACCGGAACCCATGGTGGGAAGCCTCACCCACGGCACAAAAGAGACCCACACGGAGCTCTGAATGATAGTCCCGGGGGGGGGGGGTGGTTGGGCTCCTGCGCGCCCCACTGCCAGCTCTTAACCCCGGGAACTGTGTCCCCTCCACTGCACAAGCTGAATAGGCCTGCAGGGCCGCAGGCCGCTTCGGGAGGTGGGAGGATGCGGGAAGCGCATGGGCCGTCATCCAATGTCACTAACAGACGTGCAGGCCCCGGAGTCTGCAAAGAATCCACAGACCTCTGAAGGCCCGGATGAGGGAATGACTTGTTTCCAAGCTGTATTCTCTTTGGTCCAAACAAAAATTCTCAGAAGTGAAACATTGACCTTTAGGTGGGCGCGCTACTGTCTCATTGCGTCCCCTATCATCTCCAAGGAGGGAATGCAGCTTCTGTGGCCGCCAGGAGGATGCCCGAGGGCGCTGACTCCTTGGGGACGGGGAAACACAATTCACAAGGAGCAGGTGAATGGAGCACCCCCTCTTTGCTATGCATTTGCATTTATGGCACGGGAAGGCAGGAGGGCGACGGAGAGAAGACACCACCTGGAGGGTCCTGGACTTGGGTTTGAGTACCGGGTCCTCCTGAATTCTCAGACAGGGTGTCCCTTCTGACAAAGATAACGTCTGCCACGTGAGGATTGAGATAATATGCGCGACCACGGCCTTGAGCAAGGGCGCCTGGTAAATTCTCCTTCGCTCTCTCAAAACTGGAGGTCCTCTGAATGCCCTAAAGAGCAGGCGAGCATGCGCACTCCTGAGTCCCACCGTCAGAGCTTCCCATGAACAGGTCTGGGTGAGGCCTGAGACTCTGCATTCCTCACAAGCTCCCTGCTGCTGCTGCTGAATTGTAGGCCACGCTTTTAGACACTGCCTTAAACCTTCTCTCCTTCCTTCCTTCCTATTCTTCCTCCTTACCCTCACTCCTTCCTTCCGTCCCTCCTTCCCTTTCTCTTTCCTTCCCAATTTGTGTTATTTACTGTGGTTTCTCTAGTGTCTGCAGCAGTGCCTGGCCCATGGCGGGTGTCCCATTAAAATGTATCAAACTAATGAAAACAGCCCCATGAAATAAATAGATGAAAAGACAAGGTTCCAGAAAGATAGGTAACTTGGCCGAGATTACACAACCAAGAGATGGCAGAGTAAGGACAAACACTAGGTAACTGTGGCTTCAAAGCCAGTGCTCTTAACACCCATGCCAGCTTCTGTCACTCCCAGCATGCTCTGGGCTGAGGCAAATCTGGGCACATTTCCTTTGGGAATCTGGAAATCCTGACTGGCATCATCACACAGGGCTCTGAAGGACTCCTTCTCTCCTTAAGAGCAAAACTGAAAGTGTAGGGGGCAGCTGCTTGGCCTCAGATGGCAAAGGTGGTCCTCTGAGAGTCTACCACTGAGACAGCCCATTCTTTTTGAACATTTGGAAGTATCTAGAGAGAATTTTACCAACATCCTTTCCTTCATTTATTGCAGAGCTGACTGAAATGTTTTTTTGCCTCATAGTTTGAGTTTAGTCTCCAAGGAAATTCTTCCTCCAGACCATGGGCAAGCTCTTGGATCTTGTTTTATAATCCCAGCTGTTGAAACAGCAGCTATCAACTCTGTGGAGACCCATTTGGTTATCATGAACCATGAGAGGTTCAATAAATGTTTGAACAAATTAATGGACAAAACATTTTTAGATTAAAATTTTATTTTGAAGCTATAGATTCATGTGCAGCTATAAAAATAATACAGAGATATTCCTTGTACCCTCTATCCAGTTTCTCCTAAGTAGTGACATCTTAACAAAGCTAATGTGCAATGTCACAACTAAGATATTGACACTGACACAGTCAAGATACAGAGCATTTCCATCACCACGTGGATCCTCACGTTGCTCTTTTATAGTACTCCTCACTCCTTCCTGCAGCTCCCTCTCCACTCATAACACCGTGGAAATCACTAATCTGTTCTCCACTTCAATAATTTTGTTACGTCAAGAATGTTAGGTAAGTGGAATCAGGTAGCATGTTTCCTACTGAGACTGATTTTCTTTTTCACTTAACACAATTCTCTGGAGATTCATCCAAGTTGTTGATTTATCATGTGTTTATTCCTTTCTTGCCAAGTAATATTCCACGATATTGAAACTGAAGTTTGTTTAACCATTTACCTGTTAAAGGACGTTTGGATTGTTTCCAGTTTTTTTTGACTCCTAGGAACAAAGCTGCTGTGACCATTCATGGATAGGTTTTCACATAACCAAACATTTTCATATTTCTGAAGCAAATGCATTGGGAATATAATTGTTGGGCTTTAAGAGAGTTTTTTTGTTTTGTTTTGTTTTGTTTTTAATGAAACTGCCACACTGTTTTCCAGAGTGGTTGTACCATTTTACACTCCCTCCAGCCATGTATCAGTGATCTGGTTTCTCTGCATCCTCCCTAATATTACTTTTTGTCACCATTTTTTATTTTAGCCGTTCCTGTTCTGTGTGTACTGATATCTCTTTATGGTTTAAGTTGTATTTCTCTAGTGGGTAATGAAACTAAATGTCTTTTCATGTGCTTATTTGGCATGTGTATGTCCTGTTTGGTGAAAGGTCTGTTCATGTTGTTTGCCCATTTTCTAGTTGGATTGTTTGTTTTATTACTTTTGAGTTTTTAGACTTCATTATACATTCTAGATACTAGTCCTTTGTTAGATATGCTGTTTGCATATCTCTGAGTCTGCAGCTTGTCTTTTCATACTCTTGACAAAGTCTTTCATGGAGTAAAATATTTTTATTTATTTATTTTTTTAAAACAATATTTTATTTATTTATTTGAGAGAGAGAGCATGAGAAAGAGAGAGAGAGAGAGCGCATAAGCAGGGGTGAGAGGGTAGAGGCAGAGGGAGAAGCAGACTCCCTGCTGAGCAGGGAGCCTGATGTGGGACTCGATCCCAGGACTCTGGGATCATGACCTGACCCAAAGGCAGCCACTTAACTGACTAAGCCACCCAGGCATCCCAGAACAAATATTTTTAATTTTGATGAAGTCCAATTTATCAGTTTTTCCTTTTATGGACCATGCTTTTGGAATCAAGTCTATGAACACTTTGCCTAGCCCTAGATTCTGAAGATTTCTTCACAGTTTTCTTCCAAAAGTTTTATAGCTTTACATTTTACATTTCAATTCATGATTTACACATTGAGTTAGATTTTATATAAGGTATAAGCTTAGATAGAAGGGTTTTTTTTTTCCTCTCTATGAATGTCCACTTGCTACAACAATATTGAAAAGCATATCTTTCCTCCACTGAATTGTTTTTACACCTTTGTCAAAAAGTTGAGTATATTTCTGTATCCACTTCTGCATTCCCTATTCTGTTCCATTGGTATCTTTTCCTCAATACCACCCAGTTTTGATTCATGTAGCTACAAAGTAAGTATTGAAGCTGATCCTTCCCACTTTAATCTTCTTTTTCAAAGTTGTCTAGTTACTCTATTCCTTTTGTATTTCCATATAAATTTTTGAATATTCTTGTTTGTATCCATAAAAACTCTTGTTGATATTTTGATAGGAATTGGCTTAAATCTTTCAACCAATTTTCATTTTTATCATGTGAAGTGTTGAAGTTTATGTCCATATGACACATATCATGTTTTTTATTTCATCAACATTTGGAATTTTTAGCATACAACTTCTGTATGTGTGTTGTTAGACATATCCGTAAGTATTTCATTTTTCTGAGCCATGGTAAATGGTATTATATTTTAAGTTTCAGTTACCATGTGGTCATTACTACTATATTACTGATATATACTAATATACAACTGAATTTTGTATTTTGTTCTTATATCCTGTGAACTTACTGAATTCACTTATTGGTTATGGAATTCTTTTTGTAGATTTCTTGAGAATTTCTATCTAGGCAATCACATAATCCATACATAGTGGCAATTATAGTTCTTCTTTTCAAATTTTCTTTTCCCCTTTTTTTTTTTTTACCTTATTTCACTTTACTTTTTGTTGCCTTGTTATATAGTTAGAACTTTCAGTAGTATGTTGAATGAGTGGTGAATATTGAGTAAGTAATGAATGGTTATCCTTTTGAGATATTTTTGCTTATTCTCAATTTTAGCAGGAAATCATTCATTCTTTCACCATTAAATATAACATCAGCCTGAGGTGTTTTTAGTAGAAGCTCTTTATCAGGTTGAGTTAGTTCCTCTTTATTTCCATCTTTTTGAGGATTTCATCATGAATGCCTATTGGATTTTGTCAAGTGATTTTTCTGCATCAGTTGGTATGGTTATGTGATTTTTTAAAAGATTTTATTTATTTATTTATTTGTCAGAGAGAGAGCACACAAGTAGGCAGAGTGGCAGGCAGAAGTGGAGAGAGAAGCAGGCTCCCTGCCGACCAAGGAACCTGATGTGGGACTCGATCTCAGGACCCTGGGATCATGACCTGAGCCAAAGGGAGTGGCTTACCTGACTGAGCCACTCAGGTGTCCCAACATGATTTTTTCTTTCTCAGATTACAATGATTGATTTCCAGGAATTCAATCAGTTTTGCATATCTAGAATAAAGCCCACTTGGTCATAGTGTATGATTCTTTTTATGTATTCCTGAATTTGATTTTCTAATATTTTGTTCAGAAGATTTGCATCCGTATTCACGAGGGATAATAGTCTTTAGTCTCCTTTTTTTTTTCCTTTTTGTTTTTTCTTCTACTTCTTCTTCTTCTTTTTTTTTTTTTTTTTTTTTTTTTTTTTTTTTTTTTTTTTTTTTTTTTTTTTTTTTTTTGGTATTGTCATTTTCTGTGTCTGATTTTGATATCAGGGTAATAGTAGCATCATAAAATGAAAGTTTGGAAGTGTACCCTCCTCTATTTTCTTGAAGAGATTGTGTAGATTACTGTTAATTCTTTAATCATTTGGAAAAATTCTTCAGTGAAACTATGGGCCTAGAGATCTCTTTTTGAGAGTTTATAAATTACAAGTTTAATTTTCTTAATAGTTATAGGGCTATTCAAATTTTCTAGTTATCTATTTCATATTGGGTGAATTGTGATAGTTTGTGCTTTTGAGAAATTGGTCCATATCCTCTAAATTTCATGTTTATGTGTGTAATGTTGTTTGTGGTATTTCCTTATTATCTTTTTGATATCTGTAGGGTTTGGAGTGATATTTTCTGTTTCATTTCAGATACTGGTAATTAATGTCTTCTCTGTTTTTTCTTTGTCAGTCTTGCTAGAATTGAATCAGCTTGGCTGATTTTTTTTTAACCACCTTTTCTTCATTGAAATTCTCTATGTTCTATGTAATTATTTTACTTCCTTTGAGCTTCCTCTTTGATTCATGGATCTTTTTTAGAAGTGTATTGTTTAGTTTCCAAATGTTTGGAGATTAAAAGAGCTCATACTGGGTTCTAAAATTCTTCCATTAAAAAAGTTTTGTGATACGTAACATTGCTAACATAATATGGTCATAAGTGACCAACAGTGGCATATTTCTTATCTATGGGTGGCTATGCTGTGAGATTAGGCTACAGCAGTGTCTGATCAGGGCAGACTTTGGTCTTAACTTTTCTTTCTTCTCAGGAAGTTGCTTGAGAGCCTTGACTTTTAAGTCTCTGGTCCAGCCTCCCAGGAATGGCTGATAGGCCATTGATAATCATACTTTTGTGGAGACTAGGGAGTTCCCTTCATTTAATAATGTCTTCACTGGAGATCATAGATAAGTGAGAAGCAAACCAGTGAGAATAAGCTATGTCAAAATGAAAGCTCTCTGGAAACTTAAATGCATATCATTACGTGAAAGAAGCCAGTCTGAAAAGGTGATGTACTCTATGATTCCAACTATATGGCATTCTGGAAAAGGCAAAATATTGGGGACAATAAAAAGAATAGTGGCTTCCAGGGGCTAGGGGGCAGAGAGGGATGAGTAGGCAAGTGCAGAGGAATTTTAGGATAGTGAAAATATTCTGTATGATACCATAATGGTGGATACATGTTATTGTACACTTGTCAAAACTCCGAATATACAACACCAGGAGTGAACCCTAATGTAAGCTATGGACTTTGGGTAATAATAGTGTCAATGCAGATTTATTGATTATAACAAATGCACCACTGTGGTTCAGAATCTGTAGTGTGGGAAGTTGTGCATGTGTGAAGCAAAAAGCATATGGGGCTTTCTGTATTTTCTGCTCAATTTTTCTGGGGACCTAAAACTGCTCTAAAAACTAGTCTGTTAAATATTTTAAAAACCATCAAAATTAGGTACTACCTCACACCAATTAGGATGGTTACTATAAAAAACAACAACAAACTCATGAAGTAACAAGTGTTGATGAGGATATGGAGAAATTAGAACTCTGACATACTGTTGGTGGGAATGTCAAATGGTGACATCAGTATGGAAAACAGAATGACAGTTCCTCCAAAAATTACAAATAGAACTACCATATGATTCAGTAATTCCACTTCTGTGTATATACTAAAAGAATTTAAAGCAAGGTCTCAAAACAGATATTTAGACACTCATGTTCATTGCAGCATTACTCACAAAAACCAAGAAATGGAAATAATCTGAGTGTCCCTCAACAGATGAGTGGAAAAGCAAAATAGAGTATATCCATATAATAGAATATTATTCAGCCAAAGAGAGGTAATTCTGACACATATGACAACCTGGATGAACTTGGATAATATTATGATGAGTGAAATAAACTGGACACAAAAAGACAAATAATTGTAGAATGCCTCTTCCATGATGTGCCCAGAGTTGTCAAATTCAGGGACAGAAGGTAGGATGACGGTTACTAGGGGTCGGAGGAAGGAAGAAATGGGGAGGTATTCAATGGGCATAGAGTTTCAGTTTTGCAGGATGAAAAATTTCTGAAGATTGGGTTGTACAACTATGTGAGCATACTTAACGTTGCTCTCTGCTTAAAAATGGCAAAATGGTAAATTTTATGGTATGTCTATTTTACCATAATTAAATATATTTGAAAACAAACAAACAAACAAACAAAAAGGAAGCTCTTGGAAGCAGAAAAAAGGCAATTAGTTTCAGAAGTTCAGAAGGCTCCATTCAGTTTAGTTTGACCTCCATTTGAATGCAGTCCCTAGCTGTTTTATGTCTAGTGGTAGGCACTGTCGTTTTCTCCTGGTGACACCGTCTCTAGATTTCTCCAGCCAACTTTCCCAATAACATAACAGTACCTTCACGCAAGGCCCCGGGAGGGCACTGACAAGACAGGCAGAGGCAGATCTTGGCCCGAGGGGATCATAACCTGACGCAGACAGATGCTTGCTTACAGAACGTGATCCTGTTTGGATAAAATAGGATGCCACTTGAAATCTAGCCTCTAATTCAAATCTTTTTTTTTTTTTTAAGACAGTTGTTATGGTTTTATTTACAGCTAATTTCTCACCTCCAGCCCACCTTTCCTCTCCAAGTCAAAACTAGTTCCCTTTCACATCTGAAGTGTGTGGAAATGGTGAATGACGTTGGCTCATCACCCAGTTCCTACGGCAGAAACACAGTGGGAATGTGTTACGCTAGCTTCTATTCAATAATATAAGCAAATATCCGATTTAATTTGGTTTTCTTGTGGTAAAATATACATGGCATAAAATTTACCATGTTAGCCATTTTAAAATATACAATTCAGTGACATTAGCATATTCTCATTGTTGAACAACCATCACTGCTATCCATGTCCAGAGCTGCTTCCTCATCCCTGTGATGAGACTGTGTTCCCATGAAGCAATAAGTCTCCATTCCTCTAAGAACCCCCAGCCCCTGGCCCAGTTTAATTTTGAAATTTATGGCCAGGGTTCAATGAATACACAGCCTGGGGAGACATATCAAGTACATGATCTCACTGACTCTTGCTTCTCTTTTTGAAAATAATCCTTTATAATGCACCTGAAATTGTGTTACTAGATTTCCCTCCCTATTTTGGAGAGCAGGAAACCAGGCCTAGCAAGCTAACACCACTCCTCTTAGCTGTGTATAGTTCTTACCTGGCTTTTTCTTCTTTCCCAGGGAAATTAGCTGTCTGCCAAGATTCAGAGAACTGAGGCACATTTATAGCCTCTGTGGCTGGCTCAAGCACTTGCCTAGAATTTCTAGGATGCCCACGCCCTGTAGGCATCTCGTCCTGGGTATAGCAATGGTGCTGATTCTGGGCCTGGGTTACTTATGACAAGAAGCTGCTGCCCCTCCTGAGGGCTTCCACCATGAGGAGGTGAGATCTCTGGCTGCAGTGGCTTCTTAGCCTGAGTTCCAGGTTTGACGCTCCCCTAACAGCTGTTCCACTTTGAGATGACTTAGTCCTCCTGGATCTCAGCTTCCTCATGTCAAGGAGCCTCTGTTTTCTCAGTGTGCAACCAGGACAATGACATATCTGACATTTCCACTGTGCTACCTCGTAGGCACCTCCAACTCAACAGAGTGAAATAGTGCTCTTGTTTCTTCCTCCCAGATTCCTCTCTTCCGCAGCCCTTCTCGGTGTGATAATGCATCCTTGCCTGATAGTTTAGGACAGAAACCTGGGAGGAGTTCTTCATTTCCTTCCCTGTTCATCAGGAAGCCCTAACGATCACACATCTGACTCTCATTATACTCTGCACAGAGCATCGCTCTCCAACTTCACAGCCACTAGGAAGGATGAGCAGAATAATTACCTCCCAACCTGTCTACTTGTTTCCATTCTTGGTTCTCCTCCAACCCATCGTTAGTAATCAGAATCAGATAAGAATACTTTTAGAATGCTGTCTAGACTGGCCACTGTTCTAAGTGCATTATGTGTATTACCTCATTTAATCTGTGCGCTACAAGGAGACTAATCCCCTACCTAAGACGAATCCATGGCTTCTGGTTATTTGAGGAATCCTCTTCTACTTCCCTGTGTTGCTCTGCCAAATTCTGAATGATCTGACCTGCCCTCCTCACTCTTTCTCCTCTGTTCAGGACAACTATGCTGCCTTCCTTTCATTCTTCAAACATGTTCTCAAGTCTCTGCACTTCCTTTCCCTTCTCTTGCACGTCCCAACCCTTGGCAGGACCAGGTGGTTCCCCGGCTCTAGGTCGTAGAGCACAAAATACCTGCTTGGAGAGGTCTTTTCAGGCCTCCTCCTCCTGAGGCCAGGAATTCTTTATTACAGCATCCAGTTTATTATCTGAGCAATTTATCAGAGTTTGTCCTGATTTTGTTTCCTTATTTGGTTGTCTCTGTGTGGTCGTACCCACTGGGCTGGGGTGTGAGCTCCGCGAGGGCAGATGCTTGATCAGTTTTGTCCCTTGATCTTGCCAGCACCCTGCAGAGTGCCTGGAACCAGTTACTATATATCAATTATTGTCTGATACTTATTATATATACTTTTATAGGTTTTTATTTGAATTTGTTCCAATAAAGTCCACATATTTTCATCGTTTGATATATCTGACAAGTATTTATAGGTTTCCTTGTTTTTTTTCTTGAAATCTTCTTTTTAAGAAACCATATCATTTGTCCTATCAAATTCCCCACACTCTGCATTTTTCTGATTGTATCTCTGTCATTTAAATAGCACGTTCCAACTTTCTTTGCATTTCCTATAAATCACAGAGACTTGATCAGATTCAAGTTCTTTTCTTTTGATAAGAGCACATTTTAGATCATGTTCTGCTCTAGGTTTTCTAGAATAGGATTGTTCAATAGAACTTTCTGATGATAGGAATATCCTATATTTGTGTTGTAGAATTATGGTAGCCACTATCCACATGTGTCTATTGAGCCCTTGAAATGTGGCTAGTGGAACCAAGGAATTGATTTTCACATTTTATTTGATTATAATTAAAAAAAAAAAATAAAATTTAAAGCCCTTTGTGTGGCTGGTGGCTGCCAGATTGAATAGCACAGCTCTGGACTTTCCAAAGGCACTGTTGGTTTGGTGAACAAAACATGGCCAGTGGGGATGGAGTTAGGCCTGTGATAGACTATCTTTTCAAAGTAAACAAGCCAGTAACCACTTTATCTGTGTTATGTAGTCAGTGAATTTGTATCCTTCAGTTTCTAGAAGTTCTTGGAAGGACCAGAGTGGGGATCCTATCACCTTTTTTTTTTTTTTTAAACACAGGTGGGAACTCAATCCTTTGTGCATCTCTTACAGGCTGAGATATGGACACTGGCTTCCTCTACCACTTGATCTGTAGAAGTTTTCAATCACCTTACCCCCCAAGGATCTTTAAGAAATATACACCGATCATGCATAATTCTCATAGATGTCTTCTATTCAGAAGAAACTTTCAAATATATTTGGTTTTAATTTTTCTTTTTTTTAAGATTTTGTTTATTTATTTGTCAGAGAGAGAGAGAGTGTGCGAGAGAGCGAGCACAGGTAGACAGAGTGTCAGGCAGAGGCAGAGGGAGAAGCAGGCTCCCTGCCGAGCAAGGAGCCCGATGCGGGACTCCATCCCAGGACGCCGGATCATGACCTGAGCCGAAGGCGGCCGCTTAACCAACTGAGCCACCCAGGCATCCCTGGTTTTAATTTTTCAAGTGTGTATCAACTTCTTGGAGAAGCATGATACCACTGAAAGTGAAGAGAGGTTGGATGTCATCAGACTGAAGACACCATCACGGGAAGGCCAGTGATACCAAGGGATCTGCTGCTCTTGGGCTGACATGAGACTTTCTTTCAGGTGATTTTGGTCCTGTGAAACACACTGAGACAACCATTAGTACTATTAACATCAACTTCTTTTTTCATTCCAAGTACATGAAAGGCTAAGTGTCTCTCTGTGGTTGGGTGGGGACTTCTGGCCAGCTCTGACCAGTGGGTTGTGAGTGAAGTGATAGGTGTTTGCAAGCTAGAGGAGATCTGGGTTTCCTTGGGCTTCCTTCAGGTTGGGCTCTTGAGTGAAGATGACAAAAGGAGAGCATGTTCCATGGGAAGGACATGTAACATGACTGAGAAATCAGCTTTGTTGCTTTTTGCTACTAACATTTTTAAAGTGTTTGTGACCACAGTATGGTGTAACTCATTCTAATTAATGCATATCTTTAAAACCTAGAAAGAGAACAACTCAATGTATTGTGAAGAGTTGACATACCCAGATTCAGTCTGTTTAGGGGAAAAAAAAAAAAAGAGGAACTTCTCAAAGCTAGAAACTGGGTTTCCTGAAGATTGAATCTGTAGAGTAGGATCTGCTCTTTTCTCCATAGGACTCCATTGTTCCTGCCGAGTCTTTATCATGGATGTTCATTGCATAAAATGAAGAGGAGAGGCAATTGTGCAGCAGAGCTGACCAGCCATGTAGAGTGATAAGGAGGATCTTCGATTTGAGTGAAAATCAGTTTTATAGCCACATCTATTTATTTTGGTGATTATTTATTAATGCTCACTAAACTAGATGTTAATATTCATGACAATAAGGATCAAATCAATTTGCTTATCATGGAGTCCCTAAATAGCTATTGATGAATGAATAAATTTACGTACATATGTATCACTAAGCATTCCCTAAGTGTTGCAGTGGACTTGGAGCAGCTGTTTATGTCAAGGGTATGGGTGGGGTTTGGGAGGAAGGAAGGGAGTATAGAGTGGGAGAGGACAGGGAGACTGTGGTGTGATCCACAAGCCAAAGCAAGCAGATTTCTTGACTCAGAGCTCAGAAGAGAGGTCTGCACACTTGATATCTACGGACAGGAGGAATGTTTGCAAGTATACCACCATAAAGTCAAACACAAAATCATGTCAGGTTCATAACAATAATACATATGCGTTATATATTGGTCATGACTTAAGGCTAGGCACCAACTAAAAACAATACAGCTGCATGTCTTGTTTTAGCTTTGGCCTATGAAAGTACATATAAATTTGTCTTCATTTTGAAAGATGTCAGTGCTAATTTAGCCAATTGTCTATTAACAGCAATGAGAAGTAGGTGCTTATTTTAAAGGCATTTTAAGTAGCTCTTAAAGCAAGTATTAATAGTAATTTATCAGGAAAAAGTTATATTCATTTATATGTAAAGTGAAAGAATGAAGTTTCAGACCCAAGGTTGCTCTTCATTTCTATTCATTTTAAAAGTCCTTGGGGTTGTGCTTGGTTTGTAGTATCAAGCCTCTTCAGGTCATGGGATGGGCTGACCCTTTAATACCATCTGAGGCTTTCTTCGAGCAATACTGAATGCACAATTGACAGGTAAGTAATTGAGATGCATTGTTGCTATTGTAAGTAATTTTAATTCCAAAGTATGTCTCAGATGGTGGAATTTGGGTAAATGTTTATAGAATTCTTACTACATCTTGAGAAAGAAAAGATATATGAGAATTTGTTCTTGCCTCATTGGGATGCAATGAATGAAAGAAGTCCAACAGAGACAGGATGATTTTTTTTTTACCTTTAGTATAATGCAATATTATACATCATAAGATAAAAGATAAAAAGCGATAGAAGTTATAGGAATACATAGAAGAGAGACACGAGTAAGTTGAATTAATCAGAGAAGTCTTCATGTGGACCTTTACAGCTTGAGTTGGGTATGGCACCCTAAGGACAAAGGGGAAGGCAAATGAAATAGGGGATTGTGAGGATAATAATGATGGAAGAACACATGGTATGTGTCTTATTAAGATTAGCAGGTGTGTGGTCGGGAGACCTAGAAAATATGGTAGGATGAGTAGGGTAGGGCTAGACTACAGAGAAATCAGAAAAATCACCCTAAAAGAGATTTCCTGGAGGTAATGGAAAGCTATGAGAGTAAGTGTATCAGTTTGAATAGCTTGGGATGCATGTAATAGGAAACTTGATTCTACTTAAAAAGAGAAAACTGTAATACGACTTCATTTACAAGTTTGAATATAGGGCCAGGGTTGGCCCTTTTCCTTCTGCCATTCTCTGGATGGCTTGTTCTGAGGTTGGCTCTCTTCATGGTCACAAGATGGTTGCTAAAGTTCCAGACATCACACCCAAACCTAACAATATCCAGATGACAAGGATAGGACATCTCTCTCAGCTGAACGGCTTCCCCTCTCCCCCTTATCAAAACAGTAAACCTTTCCCCAAAAAAGACCCCTTGGACCTTTCTTCCTATCCATTGGCCAGAATTGCATCACATGTGCATGACTAAGTCTATTGCTGAAAGGAGAAGTGCAACATGAGGGAAAATGTGAGCGAAGAAAACTGAAGTAGAAAATGAGCACGGTCACACCCACTTGTGGTGAAAATATCTTACACACACAGGTAACCTTGAAGGTGAGAGCTTGATTTTTCCAGCCTTTGGGAAGGAGCCCAGCCGAGTGAGTGGCGTGGGAGCTAAAGCTTCAGTGGCTTCACGGTCAGTGGTGAGTCTACCTCTGCCTTGCAGGAAGATGATCACCAGTGTCTGCTGTCATGATGGAAGAAGTGTCGGCCATCTACAGGAGCAGTGAAGTGAGGAGAGCCTGGAACCAGGGATTGGAGGAACCAAGGCAAAACCTAGAAACAAGGTTTCTAGGAGGACCTAGATTCAGGAGTGGCAGGGGGTGTAGAGTGGACATAGGAGGTGGGAGACCCTGGAGGAAATGTTACACCACCTGGTGAGTAACGGATATAGCAGATGAGCAGGGCCTATATTAATGATGCATCGTAGGTGATCAAGGCTGGACCAGCAGGGAGATGGGCATGACTGATGGGGACAAGTGATGTGGAAGGGTAGCATTGTTCCAACCTGTAATGGGCACAGTGTGACTTCATGATGGTGGTCAGGAGGAGCTGAGATCTGAAGGAGCTGAGTCCTTGGCTGATGTTGGGTTATTCTTTAGAAAGTGGTGAAGCTGGAAGGGAACCGGGTTTTTCTGACTCCTGTTTTTTTCTTTACCCCAGGCTGCCACCCAAATAAAACCTCATGCTATACATTCCAAGCTGGAAGTAGACATTCGTTCTTGCCTGGGGAGAGCCTTCCTGGGAGGTGCCTCGTCAAGTCCTCGTGGTGGGTGGCTCCTCTTATTGATGGTCTTATCAGTTGTAGGGAATCTGTGCTGGGTGCTAAGAACATCCATAAAACAGGGGAGGGAGAAACCTATTGTATTAAATCTTTCTTTCTCCTTTCAGCTTTCCCTCTTGCCTCCCACAGATACCTGGTATTGGTGCCAAAATATGCATTTTAGTGCCTTTAAGCAAAACTAGTTCTTCTGCCAGAGAGAACTCTGACACTACCCTTTCTGTTTTTCTACCTTTAAAAAACCTTCATCAAATTTTCTCCATGCAAAGGTTGAAACATTTCAGTCGCTGAAGCCATTCAGCAATGCTTGTGTTTGCTGTTTCTTAAAGGGGATATTCATTCATTCATTCATTCATTCATTTGTTCATTCAACAGATAATTCACAAATACTGCAATTTGATAGACATTGAACTTGATACTAGAGCAAACACAGTCACAGTTCCTGCCAACTTAGAGACTCTCATCAAATAAATCACAAACAAATGTAAAATTGCAACAATCACCTAAATGAGAGGCACGTTCTTGGTTGATGTTCAGTCACTATGCAAATATACTGCTGTGTCCATCTTTAAGATATTTAAATGCATCCACATGGATATTTTCTTCAGATGGCCACCATCCTTTCCCTCCCTCTGTGTACACAGATGCTTTTTCACCCATCAAAGGGGAAGTCTTGTCCCTTCCCTGAATGAGGCTAGCCTTGGAACTTGCTTTGACCCGGAGAAGGCTCAGAAGGGAAGCTATGAGGCTTCTGAGTGAAGGCCTTAACAGAACCTATGGCTTCTGTTTCTACCCATTCAATGCTATCCACCACAGAAAAAGCCCAATATCCTGAGACCACAGTGCTGTGAGGAAACCAAGCTAGCAGTGGGGAGAGGCCACATGGAAGGAACGACATTCAGCCAGGTTCCAGCTCTTCAGCCTTCCCAGCTAAGACGTCAAACGTGATTGAGGAAGTCATCTCATCTGGGGTGTTCTTACCCCAGTGAACACCACAAGGAACCACCCCGAGGAAACTAGCCTGGATTGCAAAACAAGAAGAAATGGTTGTGTTAAGTTATTAGGTTTTGGGGAGGTTTGTTACACAACAATAGATCATTAAAACACTAGTAGAGCTGCTGCCGTGAGCCCCTTGAGTGCCCCCTCCCCTGTGGCCCAGGCCCCTCAGATCCCTCTCCAGCACCTCCAGGACTATTCTCCACCACGAGTTAGCACTCAACGGTCAATTCCTGGCACAGCGGGAAGCTTCCAGTTTCTTGTTCCAGAGGCTATTCTGATGGGCTCTATGCTCTATTGGTTGATGTCTGTGTAGGGACAGTAAGTCAATGCTTTGAATACCATCACTGGGGATACGGTGCCATGGGGCCATGTAGTGGTGATCTTTGACCTATTCAGAGAGGCCAGGGAAGGATTCCCCAAGGAAGTGACACTTGAGCTGAGATCTGAAGTAGTGAAAGTGTTCCTTGGGGGAGGAGGGAGAGGCAGCCTGACCACAGGAAAGGATGTAAGAGAGTTCTGTGGTGGGATAGGAGACAGCAGAAAGAGGCACTAGAAGAAGGCCAGTGTGACTGGTATTTGGGATGTGAGAGGTCTGGACCTTGTAATTCTTTTCCCAGACTTCAGCTGATTAAGCTAGGAAGTTCCCCTCTTCAGGCTGACCCTTGACTAAGGTCATGGCTCATTACCAGCATAACGGCATGCTGCAAGGTGACAAGCCAACCCAATCAGATCCTCTCTTTCAGAGAGGTGACTAGCCAACCCAATCAAATCCTCTCTTTCAGAGAGTTCAAATCAGATGGACCCAGGGAGTCCATTGGTCAAGAGCAGAACGGCGGCTGAACCACAGTAGGTGGACCTTGGCTGGGGAACTGGACACCTCTTCCCAGCTGAGGACTGACTTCTAGAATTGCTATAGAGTAGAGGCAGCAGGTGGTGGCCTGCAAGACAGCTGGCATGGGCAGTACACATTTTTATTATTATTTTTTCTGTCCATCTACATGGACAGGACAATGGTTCTTATTGCCAGAACAATGCTTTCTTATTAAATTAGTTGCGAACACTGACATATCAAAAATTTTCAAATACAGGACTCTCAAACATTTGGGATTTTTTTGGAGTATTTCTGCCATGTCCATGGTGGCAAAAGTAGACAGAAGTGACTAGAAGCTAGTTGCATTAGTTGGACAACGTGAAGTGCACACGAGTTTGTAACAGTTTCCATTGCTCACTGGGGCAACCTCTCAATACTTGAGGTCAGTGTCAGTTGCCATATATTATTGTATACAGGTCCTGTGGCTCATATTCACATCACCTCCTCCCCACCCCCCGGCCCCTAGAGGCACTGGACATTGCGATCTCTGTTTGCCACAAGCCAGCTGCCATCGTAAACCTAAGACCCTTGATGTCCTTCCTGTTGTGTGTGAGTTAGGATTGCCAGATTTAGCAGACATAAAAACAAAATAATAACAACAACAGCAAAACCAAATAAGACAGGACAGCCAATTAAATTTGAATTTCAGATTAGCCACCAGTAACTTTTTTAGCATGAGTGTGTCCTCCCTTTTGTATTTTCTCTGGCAACCCTATGAGGGAGGCCAAGCTGTGTGACGGCTGACACTAACGATGTCCCAGCCTCTGTGTTCCCCGACGTGTGCCCCAACCCACTGGGGTAACCCCGAGGGAGGCTTCTGCTTCTTGCGCCCGAAGTGCTTCACAGCACAGGGGCCAGGGAGCAGCCCATTCCCAGCAAGTTGATGTGGACACTTGGTGAGAGCAGAGCTTGGAAGATGGTATGGGAACTAACCAGGAAGGGTGCTGGCTCAGGAGGGAGGGGTGCCCCATGGCAGCAGTGTTTCAAGAAGATGCACCTGACAGAGCGGAAAAGGGGACTCCTGCTAGCCAAAGGCTGTGGTGACACAAAGTTGGAGGTCACAAGAGTTTCTATTGGAACACTGAGGCTGTAAAGGAAAACTGTTTCTCTGCTCACAACACTTCTGACACCAAATGTGCAGGTTGTCCACACCGAGCAATTCTCTGGTTCTCTGTGTCTGCCAACTGGGTGTCATATAATTTTTTTTTTGAAGGTTTATTTATTTGAGAGAGAGAGATAGAGCACGAGAAGGATGGACACAAGGAGAGGAAGAGAGAATCTCAAGCAGACTCTGTACACAGCGTGTATTCTGACGTGGGGTTCAATCCCCCCAACCCTGAGATCAGGACCTGAGCTGAAACCAAGAGTCAGATGCTTAACCAACTGCACCACCCAGGCGCCCCAGGGTGTCCTCTAATTTAGTTCACTTCTGACACTAATCCACAAGACTCTCCCCTTCAGACACTAATTTGCAAGTCATGGTTCCCCAGGTTGCCCACATTTCTCTGCCTTGGCTACAAATTGAGGGTACCCTGACCCCCTCCTTAAGTTTGGTAATTTGCTATAACAGGTCGTGGTACTCAGGAAAAACACTTTACTTACTACTACCAGTTTACTTTAAAGGATATTATAAAGGGTACAAATGAACGGCCAGATGAACATAAGGTAAAGTCTGGAAGCATCCCAAATGGTGGGAACTTCTGTCCCCGGGATGCATGACCCTCTCAGCACATGAGTCCATTCACCAACCTGGAAGCTCTCTAAATCCTTTGGTTTTTTAAGGAGGCTCCATTACATAGACATGGTTGATTAAGTCATTGACAACTGATTAACGCAATCCCCAGGTCTTTTCCCCTCCCCAGAGATTGGGGGTGATGGGACTAAACTTCTAACCCCCTTTTCACAAGCATCACTTATCTGGCAACAATCCCCCTCCCATCTTCTGAGAGTCATCTCATTAGCATAAACTCAGGTATGGTTGAAAGGGGCTAATTATGAATAACAAAGATGCTCCTCTTTCCCCATCACTCAGGTAATTCTCAGAGTATTAAGAGCTTTGTGCCTGGAACCAAGAACCAGGGACAAAGACCATTTTCAAGGTATCAAGCTGGAATGGAGAGGTGGTGACAGGTGACTGTTTTTTAATTTTAATTTTTTAAGCATTTATTTATTTAAAAAATTTTTAATTTTTTAATAAATATATAATGTATTATTAGCCCCAGGGGTACATGTCTGTGAATCGCCAGGTTTACATACTTCACAGCACTCACCATAGCACATACCTTCCCCAATGTCCATAACCACACCATCCTCTCCCTACCCCCTGCCCCCCCCGCCCCCCCCGCCACCCTCGGTTTGTTTTGTGAGATTAAGAGTCACTTATGGTTTGTCTCCCTCCCGATCCCATCTTGTTTCTTTTATTCTTTTCCTACCCCCCAAACCCCCCACGTTGCATCTCCACTTCCTCATATCAGGGAAATTATATGATAGTTGTCTTTCTCCGATTGACTGATTTTGCTAAGCATAATACCCTCTAGTTCCATCCACGTCGAGGCGACTGGTTTTGAAGAAAGAATCATGAGGCTTTGGTGACAGTTTGGATGGCAGGAGAAGGTGGGGGCAGGAGGGATCAAATATGTTGGTGGCACTTCTGTGGCTTATCAGCCACTTAGCAGCACTACTGCCTGGAGTTTTATTTCCAAGGAAGTTGGGAGGAGTTGCTCCTCTGAAGAGAAGAGCAATACCTTTCTAGATGTATTGATTTTGAGGTACAATCAAATGAAAACGTCAAGTGAGTGGTTGAAAATTCCATTAAGTTATAAAAGCAACCATTATTGAATCTGTATTTACTATGTGTTTCCTGTTCTAAGAACTTTGTACACATTAATTGCTTAAATCCTCACAAAAATTCTATGAAAGAGATCTTCCTATTATTATTTCTACTGTATAGATTAGGAAACTGAATAACAGAGAAGTTTAGCAACTGGTCTAAAGTCACATAGGTAGCCATATTCTACCCCAGCTGTCTCTTAATGCCTTTGGTGCACTTCCTCTCACCTTAGACCCAGGGATTTTCTCCTCTGCTCCCCTTTTAGTTTATCAAAGCAGTCTAGAGTTGAGAAAAAAGTTTTATTTGTCAGTATCATATTACTTAATTAAAATTTTATAAGGGGAAATATACAATTAAAACCAGAAATCTAAAATTAAATTATATTTGCATATGAAAAGAATTGAGATGGGTTCTGGCCATGAGGCACAGTTATTTTGTGGCTTCTAATTAGGATGTTTTAATTTTACCATTGCCATCTTGGTATTCAATTTTAGTGGAGAAAAAGCAGTGAGATGAAGCATGAACAGTAATTTTGAAGAGCCTCTTAAATATGATTAAAGCAATATTGTATTAGCAATAATATATTAATTAAATAATTACTATCAACCTCATAATGTGAATCCACAACAGTTTTGTTAAAGGGGTTGCTGAAAGTGAACTCCTAGCAGGGATTTCAGTTTACGTCGTCTTTTTTTTTTTTTTAATTTTATTTATTTATTTGACAGAGAGAACTACAGCAAGAGAGGGAACACAAGCAAGGGGAGTAGAAGAGGGAGAAGCAGGCTCCCTGTGGAGCCAGGAGCCCAATGTGGGGCTCGATGTGGGGCTTGATTCCAGGACCTGAACTGAAGGCAGGTGCTTAACAACTGAGCCACCCAGGCGCCCCTCAGTTCACTTCATCTTTAAAAATATGTTTATTTTGTTCTGTGTAGAACAGTAACACATTTTCATCAATCACTTGAACTGAAGGCATGCATTCTTGCTGGACTGAAAATTCTTATTTTGTCTTTTTGAAGGGGATTGTTGAATACATATTCTCAGATTCATAACTGGCATTGCTCCCTTGTCTTGGAAACACTTTGAAAGAAGACATTGCATTCTGAAGTCAAAATCTGTTTCCTGATTTCAGCCTTCATCCACACAAGATCTACTGGAAGAGGTAAATTTGAGAGATGGGAAGTTGTATCCAATGGTGACATCAAGGGGTTATCACCAGGGTAGCAGATTTAGGACGGAGTTGGATGGGGTAATTGTCACCTCTTCCCACTGAACCAGCAACTGTGCTTCCAACTTTACAAACAGAAGGGGGAGCCAGGGAAGAAAAATGTCTTTGTTCTTGTGCATGGTTTGGCCTGTTGTTGACTCTGCCACAGGCCATTTGGATGTCAGAGTGGCCTCAATGTGTGTGCAATCTGGCTCTTTTTAACACTGTATACTTCTCATGCTGAGAGAGCCATAAGTATACCTGGAAAAAGTAACAGCCTGGAGAACTCAATTTGAGACTGCTGTACAGTGACGTTGAACAATGGGATGTCCCCAGTTCTCCCCAGTAATGCACTGCTGACACCAATAGAACATGTTTTTAAATGGCAGGGCTGGAGTAGTTTGGGGTGGACTGAAGGCAAAGGCCCTGAGTGCCCTCCAAGATGATGGCAGGCTCAGGGCAGTGGGATATTGAATCACTGTAGGGCAACTGACTCATTAATTCCATGAGAAAGTTGTCAAAACCTTTGTGAACTTGTGTGATTCTGATGCATGGGCTTGAAGTAGAAGAAATGGATCAGTGCACATAACTTGGCTTAGCATAACAGCTTTGAGAATGAAAATGCTGGGGAGAAATCCTATGGCAGCTTTGCTGAAGCAAGTGTGTGTGTGTGTGTGTGTGTGTGTGTGTGTGTAAGAACCTATATCCCAAATTGTTATGCAACTTCCACTACTTACATCAGAATCCATTTCCTTTTCTATCAAATGGCATTCTTAGCCCCAAGCACCCTCCCATTTCCTCTCATTCCTGAATATCCATAGTGATTTCCACTTGATGCTTTTACCCTATTTGGACAAATGCTTTTTTTAAAAAAGCAAGGAAAAGGAAGGGAAATCTTGCAGATTGATATGGACACTTGATTAAAATGAGTGTTATAATTAAGAGTATTAATAGCTCAAATTCTTTAAAAAGGTAGAAAATCAGCTTATTTGAACAAGCTCTCCTGTTGGCCATTTGGAATAAAGTTAAAGCACCTTTTGAATAGGTCATCCAAATGTATTTTTCTCTCGTAAGCAGGTTTAAGCAGGAACAGATTGCCATTTCCTTGACTTCACTATGTGCTGTTGTTTTTCTGAAATCCAGACACAAGATGAGGTGTGTGTGAGTATGTGTGGGCATATGGAACCAGTTTTCCTCTCAATGATGAACACATGAGTGGATCCCATGTTTCCTCCCTGGTTGTCGAGCTCCAAACCCACTGACAGTGAGGTGAGCCCAAAGCTGTGTTACTTGGCCTAAAATGAAATTCTTCTGCAGACACCTCTAACTTCTCTTCTAATAATGGTTTAAGAATTAAGACGAAGACAGGAAGCAGCTCTTCAGAAATGACAGGTCTAAGTCAACCTTCTCATTTGGAAAAACTGCCAACTTGATTACTTACTTGACTTAAATTCAGCTGTTCACGTAGGTTTTTGCTGACTATGTGTTGTATTCTCAGAGGCCATGAATGCAACTAAGATTGGTATTTTATTTTAAAAAAATTATTTGCTTTTATTTCTCCAGATGAGAGTGAGAGGAGGGTGGGGACAGAATAAATCTATTTGCAAGTTCTTTAAAGGAAAGTTATTAAGAAATAGATGGTTTACTTTACATTCAGATCCTAGGAAAAAACCTGGGCCATTTATGTTTATTGTGTTTAGGGATAATCTAAGAAAATATTGTGAGTAAAATATTTCACTTTTGTCTAGTAGTTTTATATGCAGATTTGGTTAAATGATAGAGAAGTCACATAAGGGAAAAATTTTAAGTACTAGTGAAAAGGGGAAAAAATGTGTATACTCTTAGTAAAGGCTGCTAAACTGGCTTGATAAATATAAGCTGTAATAAATATAAGCTGTAATCACTAAAAAACAAATAATAAAATTTATTTTTAGGTTTGGTAGAATGTGTAGGACCATAATAATTACTGTCCAAAGGTACTAGGATGGTCTATTATGGTACATTCTTTTTTTTTTTTTTAATTTATTTATTTGACAGATAGAGATCACAAGTAGGCAGAGAGGCAGGCAGAGAGAGAGAGGGGGAAGCAGGCTCCTTGCGGAGCAAGAGAGCCCGACGTGGGGCTCGATCCCAGGACCCCGGGATCATGACCTGAGCCGAAGGCAGAGGCCTTAACCCACTGAGCCACCCAGGTGCCCCTATTATGGTACATTCTTTAGTGGACAAGGTGAGGTTTCTTTTTTGCTTTCTCGTTTTTTTTTTCCCCCTTTTGTTGTGGCCTTTCCCAGTAAGCATAGCCTGGTTGAATACATGATTATGTCAAGTATGCTTTAAGATTTAAACCATACTTGTTCTAAGTTATAGAGGCCTCAGTAGCTTCTTGGTGTTTGGTTATTTTGGGGAGAGTGAATATTTTTACACAAAGACAGGAGGGGAGGAGTGCTGGAAGAGATGAGTGGGTGCACCCTAATCACCTGTGGGGCTTTTTAGAGCCCGGTAAAGGAGTTACATTCTCTCCCTCACAGGACTGTGATATTGCAGAGCCTGTAACCCCTTTATGGGACACCCAATTCCCTACTCAACTTTAATCATGCCTAGAATCACTGCTGTGACTGGGGGAGTGTGTCTTATCCTTCAGGCATTTTAGGACAGAAAAAGTTTGTGAAAAAATTAACATTCTTGACAGGACTTTAATTTCCAGAAATAGGAGCGTGTTCTGTCACCAAATATCATCTGCCAGTCACACAAGACAATGTTGTGCATCTTCAATTAATTATGTTTATATTTTAATACTCAACCTAGAAGGCAAGGTCTTCACAGAGTTTGTTTTGAGCAAGAACTTGATGACTTTGCTTAAAGGGCCACCATGAGGAATGTTTCAGGCAAGGAATCTTCAAGTTCTGCTCTTGAACTATGGCAGGAAGAAGAGGATGTATGCTCAGTTTTGTTTTTTTTTCTTTGACTCACTGAAAGATTCTGTTATAGTTTATTTTCATCGAAAATGTTATTTGTGCTAGTACCAAATCCCAGCAATCATGAGAGAACTTGCGTCTTTCTGTTGGACCCACCAACTTGAATGATGATCTATCAGCTTTGGAGACTTGAACTTCTGAGATTAGAGACAGCTGTGCAGAGAAAGAAACTCCCCCACCCCATGTTCTACCATTCCCACAGAAATAAATATGCTTTCAGCTGAGCCTGCTCAGACTCAGAGGAGTCAACACTGGAGCATTTATCTGAAAAGGAAACCCAGGAAAAATCCTGGCATATCTTGGAAAGGTCTCTAAAAATCTAGACATGACTGCAGTTCAAAGGCCCATGTTTTCTCCTCCCCCTCGGTCAAGGGCAGGCTCTCTCCTGAGGCTATACCTCTCATTTTTCAATCCTGAGGCTAAATTCTGGCTCTGCCATCAAATTCCTGGGTGGAGGGCTACTCAGTGAGCCTCAGTGTCTTCATCTGTGAAGAAATGACTTTTCGGAGCTGCTGTGGGAAATAAAGAGGACTGTGAAGATGACCATCTCAGCGCAGTGTCAGTCACTAAAACAAAACTAAATAAAGACCCCACAGAATGTTAGCATTCTTAGGTACATTCACTGGTAAATGGGGACTGTGAACCTGGCATGCCAGAAAACATTATAATAGGAATGCTAATTGCTCTTAGGAACATTTTGTTTATTTTATTTTATTTCATTTCATTTTATTTTTTATTTTTTAGAGAGTGGGGAGGGTCAGAAGGAGAGGGAGAGAGACAACCCCAAGCTGGGCATGGAGCTGGATGGGGGCTCGATCTCACAACCCTAAGATCTTGACCTGAGCTGAAATCAAGAGTCAGATGCTTAACCAACAGAGCCATTCAGGTGCCCCTCTTATGAACATTCTAATTTACGGACACAGACATATCCTGTGAAGGCTGTGGGTTTTGCTAGATTAGAAATGGTGAACATTTCTGTTTTAGAATAAAAAGGTAAATCCTTGTTAGGAATGCAATTGATCATTAAATGGGTGGTCTGTGAGAACATAGAAGAGGAAGTAGTGTCACAAGAACTGGCAGGTGTTGGATAGGGTAATATATACCCAGCATGCAGTCCCTCATGTGTTTTTTAAGCCCAAATGGGCATACATGGAAAAGTAATTATATCAATAGAATTCAAGACTTCAAGTCTTTGAAACAAGCTTGAATTTTTTTTTTTCTTTGAGTGAATGTATACATCTACCTATGTATTTAGTTCTGGGCAGGAATCACCACGGACTATTAATTTTAAACTCTGTGAGGCTAGGCAGTGTTCCGGGTTCTCAGAACAGTGCCTGTCACTAATGACCAGTTGTTGAATGAATAAGTGAATAAGCAATGAATCAGTAAGCAAATACCCAACTGCTGCTGCAAAAAAACTAGGGAGTCACCAGAATGAGGTTTTAATTGTATTTGTTTGTTTTGTTTTTGACAACATATATTGCACATTTTAGCTGGGTTTCTTTGGGAGAATTGGGGTGTGTGTGTGTGTGTGTGTGTGTGCACTGCAAACTGTTGTCTGTTCTTATAAAATTGTGTGCATTCTTTGTGGGTGATTGTGTTCTGAGAGGCTCAGACCTGATGTGGTGAGGACTTCTGGATGTTTATGGAGTTGAGGAGTCTATCGTCCTCCTTGTGCAGCAGAAGGACCTGTAGCAACAAATTGGTCTACGTGTGGGTAGATGTGAAAATGACCATTCCTTAACATACTGAAGTCGGACAAGTATTATCAGCAATCACTAGGTGTCTTCACTAGCAATCACTAGGTTGATCTTCAGGGGAGCAAGCAGTAAGGGGATGGAGGTCCTCAATGTCAATCCTATGGGAGAAAGTGCTTTATGTCTCCAGCCATAGGAGGAGGGCTTCTCTCTCTCTCTCTCTCTCTCTCTCTCTGTGTGTGTGTGTGTGTGTGTGTGTGTGTGTGTGCGCGTGCCTTTGGCTCTTTTTTCAGGGCTTTATGGCAAAAGTCTGCACTCCAGAAAGAAGGCGGGAGAGCTGGACTTTGAGACATAGTGGCAAGCTAGGACCCAGGATAGAGGATTCTTGGGACCTGAGTAGGGTAAGCACGTGGACTAGACTACTAAATAAACAAGGTCATCCTTAAGGTGCTTCCATGACTATCTGGGCCTTTGGAAAAATGAATTCAATGGATTGTGATCATGTCAGTCCCTTAGTTGGGTCGCTGGCTTGGACAAATATTTAATGATTCCTGAAGTTAAAGGGCCAGTGCCACCTGAGTCTCCTTTTTGTCATAAATATCTCTTCTTGCTGAGAGTGATTCCCAGGTCCAAGAGTCTTGATTTCATTGTCTTTTGTCTTGTCTATGTTGCCTTCCTTGTTAGGAAAACAGCATTTTTGTCTTTCAGATCTTCCCTTTGCTTGTCATATAAGCTGGCAAATGTGCAGAATGTAATCTGAGAAAGGAAAGCAAGGGGATCTGGTATTTATTAATAAAGGATCGATTGTGTGAGTCGTTTGGCATATGTTCTTGTATTCATTCCTCTTGACAACTGTGACACATAAGTATTAGTATCCCCATTTCGCAGATGTGAAAGCCAAGACACAGAAGGCTAAGTCTTGCCTAACCTAGGGAACGAGAGCACTGTACCTAGAATTATTTGGCTCCAGAATCCCTGCAGTTTCTTTCACGGCATCAATCTGTGCTTCACTCCTGGGCCCTTCTTTAATGTCCTCTCTGGATAGAGAGGTAGACATGAGGTAGCATCAGGAGCGGGACAGATGTGTAGGCATGCAGGTGGCATGGGGGAACAGGCGCCATCTTGGTGAGTCCTCAGCTCCTGCCCTTTTCCTGCTTCTGCCTCCTCCCTGCCTCCCTGACCCCGCCACAATCTCCTGCCTCTGAAAGAAGTCACAACAAGGGATTTGTCACTTGAGATCAAACCAGTGATCCATCCAGCTCAGTTTCCTGCCTCTTGAGTTTGGCTGAGTCATGACACTTGAGCAGAATGCTGGGCAGCCCCAAGGCGAGCAAACAATATTGCGTGGTGTATGTGGGATGAAAACATGCCGGCTGACCCCAGACCCGTGTGTGCCCCAAAGCAGTAGATTTAATGAAGAAAGTGGCCAGGTGAGGTCACAGACCAAATTCCAGGCATGTTTTGCCCACACCAGCTTGAAGGGTCTCCTTGCATCTCTCTGTCAGATTTATAGACACATCTGAATCTCATTTTTAAAATTCCAGCCTCGGAGCTTTGATATATTCCTTTCTAGTACTTTCCTGCTGGGCCTGAGAAGCCAAAAAAATACTTGCATCTGCCTCACAATTCAGGTTAACAGGAGAGGAAAATCTAAAATGGTCTTTAAAATTATTTTAATACCATTTATAATGTCTGCATCCTAGGGTGCAGGGAGAGAAATGGTAATTTGTTTTAAAATGTTTGCTTCCTTCGAGTGCCATTAGTTGATATCCACTGCCCTATCTTTCATGTCATCTTTAAATTAATTTCCCCACCACTTAAGCAAGCTGACTTCTTCTAAAAGCCATTGAGATCATATGCCCTAACCAAGGCTAATGGTTCATCAACAAAGCAGGCCACAAGGGCCATTTCAGTGGCCGGGATGGGAGATTCTGGGTCAGATACTGTAAGGACCCTGAGTCCCAGGAGGCAGTTGGCCCTGACTCCAAGAGTAATGGTGTGGAGAATAGAAGATTCTTGAGTCAAGTGCCGAGTCAGAGATGGGGGTTCATATATTGAAGGACCAGACCCAAAGCCCCAAGGCCATGGAGTTTAAAGATCTATGCCTCAGGTTTCCATGGTAAGCAGGTCAGGAGTTGCCTCCTCCTGTCTGCAGTGGGTCCTCTGTGAGGGACACCAGGTTGGACTGGATACCCCCCAGGATCTCCTTTAGTGGGCATGCCTCACTCGGCCAGGAAACCTGGTACTGGTGCTGCCACCAAGAGTGGAGTTGAGTCTTGTGTTGTCTTGCCTTGCCTTGTCTTTCCCCTTTCCTTCCTTCCTGCCTGCCTTCCTTCCTCATTTCCTTCCTTCCCTTCTTCCTTCCTTCCTTATTTCCTTCCTTCCTTCCTTCCCTCCCTCCCTCCTTTCCTTCTCTCCTTTCTTCACTTTTCCCCCACTCCTTTCTTGCCTGGAGTGTGAATTTTGGTGAATTTTGAGCACAAAATCTCTTTTGTGCTCATTTTTCTCTTTATTTATGAGGTGGAATTAAGTCTGGCCCACAGGAGTGATGGGGCTTTAGCCAAAAGAAGAGCAACAACACCTGCACCCCCCCTCCGCCTTTGCCCCTCTTGCCTTTATCATGAACATAACAAGTGGATTTCTGGATCTTGCCTTCAACTTCTCTTAGATTATCAGAGTCCCAATACCGTGGAGATACAGAGAGATCCTCTGAAGGATTCCATGTTTGAGCTCCTTCCGGGTGAGCCCATACCAGGGGCCCAGATTTTCATGGTTGGCATATCTGGAAGGTGAACTGAGCCCAGAATCAGGCGGGTTGAGAAGATGGGCAGATTTGCGTTAGGAGCGGTGGTCAAGAGTTCAAGTTGATTACATTGGCATTTTTCTTTGGAAAGTTGCAAAGCACTGACATTTAAATATCCTCCCTGTTAATTAAAGGTTTTAATATAACAGGGGCAAAGGACGTTAATGAGCATCGTGGCACCCTGATTGCTGAATTAATGACTAAGCGAAGGAGTCCCAGAGTCCGGGCTTATCTACCATTAGGCATCTCTGAGCTGGCGAGAGGAGCGAACTGACAAGAATCACCGTGGAGATGATTGAGTTTCTCAAGCAGCCTGTGTTATTTTAATTAGACCGGGATATTGAGAACATGGTGCATTGATAAACTGAAGAAATAATGAAGGTTGTTTCTTCTCCCTTCATCTCTTTTCACCCCCTTCAAATGAAGCAATTATTTCCCTGACCTCAGGAACTGAATTTCAAAGAGGTCTGAAGACAGGCTGAGGCCTGCTGCTCTGGTGAATTCTGTGGTGCCCAATTACTGACCTCAGGAGTCAGCATTCCGAAGATTAGAGTCACGGGGAATTTGCTTCACAGACTCACTGCTAATAATATACCTTCCGTGCAGACACTATTAACCTGCCTTTTCCAGTTAGCCAGTAAGGTATGTCTAGGGGCGAAATTGTTATCAGCTCTCAGGGGGTCAGGCCCCTGGCTCTAATTAGAAACAGAGGCACCTGCAGGGGAATGTAATAAAAGCAGCCAGCGAGTCAATGCTGACAGTGAAGGAAGGCGAGGTGAGAAGTCGTTCTACGCCCATGCTGGGACCTCCAGGAACGACGCGCCTCTGATGCCGAAAGAAGGGCCGATCCTTCCGTGACCCGGCCTCTTACAAGGAGCTCTGATTTTCCCTGCAGGTTTGAGTCTCACGAGCTGGGCAGGGGATCTTGTTGATACCGACCTGATTTAGATGCTCCTGAGGACACACTGGGTTCCTCCCCCAACCTGGAGAGCCCCATCATTGAGTTGAATTAAGTGGACATTTGCTGAAAGGTGCTGGGTGTGGGACGTTGTACATGGGTAGGGAGGAGGCCCCTCCAGGGGGTTCCCTGAGAGAACCGAACCCGAAAGCCCAGGATATGCAAAGCGGGTCAGGAATTAACTTGACTCCTATGCAATGTGCTGTCCATGGAGGGTTGGGAACACACTGGCTCATTTTCCGTAGGGCTGGACTCCTCAGGTAACATCCCTAACAGAGGCTGGATCCCGGGCTCAGCGCCCTTCTGCCACCAGCCCTCTGACACTTTAGAATAAAAACGCACTTCTTCGTTGGAAAGCAGGTCTTGCCATTAGCTGATGACCCACTTCCGGCTGGTGGGCCATGCTGAGTCCCTGTCTGATGGGCATTCTGAAGTTCTCTTCTCTCTCTGGGTTTTCTGCATTCCTACCTCTTCTCTTTCTCTCACTTAGCTCTTCTTACCCCTCTGTCCTTCTCCCAAGGCCCTGGCACCACCTGGAGTGAAAAGCCAGAACCTCAGGTCCTGAGGTTTGGGACTTTGGGACAAAGCCTGAGTTCTTTACATTCTATATAGCAAAGCAGCTGGGAGACAACGCTCTTTCTTCCCATAGTGTAACTCTGCTGTGTCATTTAACTTTGTATGAGTCTACCCCTGTTCTCTCTCCACTTAAACCACCTTTCCAAATGTCCCAAGTAGGTCATGGCATTGTATCAGGACAACGGAATTAGCCAGAACTCTTCTTAAAACTGTCACTGCTGTGGGTAGGTTAGTTTCAGTTTAAACATTCATTTTTATAATGAAAGCAGTGTTTCAAAGTTGTTTTTGCCTTCACCGCAGGGTTTTGCTCTTACCAGTGATCGAGAGTCTTTTCTTGACACTTAAAAAAAAAAAGGTTTTATTTATTTATTTGTTAGAGAGAGAGAGAGCGTGTAAGAGGGGGAGCAGCAGGCGAAGGGAGAAGCAGGCTCCCTGCTGAGCAAGAAGCCTGATTCGGGACTCGATCCTAGAATTCTGGGATCCTGACCTGAGCCAAAGGCAGACGCTTCACCAACTGAGCCACCCAGTCGCCCCTTTTCTTGACACTTTTATAATGTTCACACCGCATTTCTTCCATCTCAGACCCGGAGAGACTCTGAGACTTAAGGATGGTTTCCAAACTGGGCCCTTAGTCCGGGAGCTGGTCCAGGAGGGGAGCTTGAGCCCTTGTACCCCTGCTTCAACCACAGTGACTTGACTTTGCTTGGGAGCTACCCTTGCTGTCGGATTCTATAGGAGTCAAGAGTTCAGCAAAGGCTGAGAAGCACTGCCGCAGGGAGCAGCTCCAGGCGGACTGCCGGGAAATGGGCAAAGAGCCACTAGAAGTCAGCACTCCTGAGTACCTTGTCTTCAGCCACTGGCCTGGAGGAAAAGTGCTCACAGGCTCCCTTCAAGGACCTGTGATCATTTCTGTAGGGAATCTTTAAGACAAACAACCTGAGAGATTTAATAGGTAAAAACTTCTGGAAGCAATCAACAGTTTTTGACATCTTTTAGGTGGCAGGCCTCGTGCTAAACACTTTATTAGAATTATTTCTCTTACAGCTCTCATAATCCGGAGGAAGAATAGGAAAGAAGAGGAAGAAACATTGATTCTAAGTCCAAAAAGTCCTAAGGCAGCACAGATGAACCAGAAAGAACATGACCTTAAATTTCTTAATTCAAAGCTGCTAGCTTGGAAAGGTCAAGTTAGAAGCAATGTCTCTGAAAGTTTCAACTTGTCCTTAGTAGAATCAACAGTAATAGATGCCATGGAACTATGCGGTGCACGTTCTAGAATCGAGGCTCTCCAGTTTTTATCCATCAGTGTCACCTGGAAGTGTGATAGAACTAGAGACTTTCAGTCTCCACCTGCAGACATTCTAATTCCCTAGGTCTGGAGTGGGGGTCCGAGAAGCAACGTTTATTACCAGGTGAAAATGACTGGTAGACTGTCAACCTGGAGGCTGGCTTTGCTTAAGTTCATTTGCATCAGAAAAAGGCATGGCTGCTAATTAGCCTGGAAACTGAGGTCATTGGGTAGATCCACTTTCGGCCATTCTGCTGCGGAGCACTGAGCAAGTATGGCTGGAATTTAAGATGTTCCAACATCGTCAGCATTTATAGTGGCATGATAGAAATGTTCTTTCCTCTCTTCTGTTGTCATTTTTGTTTTAGGCTGCAAGCTGTGCGATTAAGTAGCTCAGTGTTCCTTCACAGCTCGTTATTTTGTGGAGGAGGTCCCTGTGCCTACCACCAAATCAGCCCTGCAAATATAGCTCCCAAATCCGTAAGCTTGAAGACGATCTGGGCAGACTCTTTCTTCACTGTTGCCAGAGCCCCCCAACCCTTGTGCCTTTGTATGTCTCTTCAGCAGATGGTGCCCTCTTCACTCTGTCAAATCTTACTGATCCTTAAAGGTTTATTGCAAATGTCATGTCCTCCTAAAGCATTTCCTGATTTGATTCTTCCACTCTCCTTTTCCTCAAGAGTCAACTCTGATTTCCATTATCTTTGAACCCACAAAACTCACAGATACATGTTCCGTCTGTCCTTTAATTTGGATTTGAACACTACAACACAACCCGTAGATAAATTTGTGAGTGGGCTTCCTAGCCTTTCCATCTTGCTCCGACCTCTTTGAGGAAATGAGGTGTTCCTTCTGGGGTCTCCTTGTGCCCACCATGGAGATTCTTATAGGTGTCCTTTAATTTGGATTTGAACACTACAACACAACCCGTAGATAAATTTGTGAGTGGGCTTCCTAGTCTCTCCATCTTGCTCTGACCCCTTTGAGGAAATGAGGTGTTCCTTCTGGGGTCTCCTTGTGCCCCCCATGGAGATTCTTTGTTCCCCTCCTCAGTTCCTTGCCTTTTTGTTTTTATTAAAAATTTTTTTAAAAAAGATTTCATTTAAAGAATTATTTATTTGAGTGAGAGAGAGAAAGAGAGAAAGAGAGTGAGAGAGGGAAGCAGAGAGAAGCAGACTTCCCAGTAAGCAAGGATCCTGATGTAGGGCTCCATCCCAGGTCCCTGAAACCACGACCTGATCAGAAGGCAGAAGCTTAACCTACTGAGCCACCCAGGCACCCCAGTTCTTTGCCTTTTTATTCCTCACCTGGAGTGTGGTGAACCTCTTCTGTGAAGGGCCAGAGTGGAAATACATTAGGCTTTTAAGGCTATGGGCTCTCTGTTGAACTGTCCAACTTGAAAATAGTGGAGAACCCTGGAATCATGACCTGAGCTGAAGGCAGCCGCTTAACTGACTAAGCCACCCAAGTACCCCATTGGGCTCCCTGCTTGTTGGGGAGTCTGCTTCTCCCTATGCCCCTCCCCCTTGCTCATGCATGCACTCTTTCTCAAATAAATAAATACAATCTTTTAAAAAAAAGAAGAAATCAGCAGAGACAATGTGTAAATAAATGGGCGTGTCTGTATTCCAATAAGTCTTCTTTACGGACACTGAAACTTGAAAACTTGAATTTGATTCCTTTTATTTATTATTTTTTTTCCCAACTATTCAACAATGTGAGAACCGTTCTTAGCCCATGGGCCATACAAAGATGGGCAGTGGTCCAATTTGGCCTAAGGAGCTTATGTACCAACCCCTGTCCTCCTGGAAAGTTCACATCCTTTTGCATCTGGCTCTGGATGAAGTTGCCAGCAATTTTCTATTCCCCTTGTAAGGGGTGGGGCAGGGTCATGGATCCTGAGGTTCTGCGGCCTGAAGAGGAAAGGTAGAAGAGCCGTCAAGTTGCTGTGTCCTTCAGTAAGTATCTCAGATGCAACAAACAGAAAGCAAGAGGAGAACTTCTGATCTTTCTGCTCATCTGTGCTTTTCTTATTGACCTGAAGGAGTATTTCCTTCCAGTCTTGATTTAAAGTATCATTGTTTACTGTACATATTTTACTCCATTTAATTAATTTCCAGGAAATAAGCACTTTTAAAATCGTATTGTCTCTGCATCCTCCATCCAAATGGTTGGTACAAATTCAGGGCTCAAACTTTTTGAAATGAATCGACCCTAAGAATTCCTCTCAACTTTTATTTCTCCACCAACACCCTTTATCTGCGTTCTATCCATATACACTCCTTTCTGCTATTCCCCCTATAAATTAGCAAATAGAGAACAACCAGAATGTGTCCTCAAAGTTCGTTTACAAACATAAACTATCTTGAAAATAAAACAAAAATGGGATAGAATTAATGGAAGACATATCTACCTGTCTAGACACATTTTCATGTCTTTTCTTAAATTCCAAGGTAGCTCTTCCTGGGATGGAAGACACAACGGTATATCACCTGAGGGATAACCCTCAACATGGAGGATTTGTGCAGGCTCGTTCAAGTGTTCAACATTCCCACCACTAAGTGTATGAAGACGGCAATGAGACTTGGCCTACACTTGGGTTGGACTTGGTTGAATGTATCTTGCCTCTGTGAACAAGTCTAATGTTGCTCCGAGCCCCACTTCCACTCCATGTCTGCTTTCCCTGCCTTTCTTGAAAGCAGATGTGGAATTCGTTGTAGACAAGGAGTCTTTCTTTAAATGATTAATGTCAGAGTTTTAGTGACCACGGAGAAACGGACATCGATCAGAATGGCAGCAGGGAGCAGAATGGTCAGACAGAAACATGCTCCGAAGTACTTAAACATGGCTTTGACTCTGGAATCCGAGCTAACACATCGGGGTCTCCGTTTACAAATTTTTCCCCGGTCAAAAAAAATAAAACGTCTAACGAGCTCAAAGTATACTCCGTAGCCATATTAAAGTTCTCATAAATCATTTATAAGATGCAAAGTAAATACGCCTGGCTCTTTGTATTTTACTTCCTTGGCAGAAAGCACATTTCGGCTGGCCTCACGTCAGCAAGGGTATTTTCCCCAAACATTCAAACTCCTCCTTCTAATGTGATCTTTTATTTTAGTTTTTGAAATGAATACTTGGCTTTCTGTCCCCTGGACATTTAACTGTGTGGCCTACGTGGACAGTTTGGAGATGTACATAGCCATCCCTGATGACGTGATGTCCTACTGCTCATTAGCCAGAGGATAATCCCGTGCTCTATTTATCTAGAAAGTGCTTTTCCGGGATACATTTGCAAGGAATCATGTATTTTCCAATGACTTGTTTCAATTCTGCTGACGTAACATGGTTAGGAGCGGCTCATGAGTTAAGAATGGGTTTAGCATTTTAAAATTATTTTTAAAAATCAAGAGATTATAGAGTGATCTGTGGAAATCATATCAAATTCAAATTTTGGTATCCACAAATACAGTTTTGTTGGATCACAGCCACATCCATTTTTTTCTGTGTTGTCTACAGTTGCTTTTGCTGGCAGCATATAGTCCTGCAGCAGAGGCCTGCAAAACCCTTCCAGAAAGTTTGCTGAGCCCTGGTTTAGAGCCTGGACTTTGGGTCGGGCTTTCATGGCTTGAGTTCTGGCTCTGCCTCTTACAGTGTGAGACCTATAAGTTTTCTCATTTATAAAATATTTTCTGGACTGTGAAATATTCCATTGTTTTCTCATGGGAATTATGTGGGATTCTCCAGTTTCTTCATTCCCTCTAGATGTCACTGGTCCAGTTGGGAGAATTCCACCCCTTCCCGATCAAGGTCCCCATGTTCACTGAGAGGCTTTGCGAGGCTGTGGACTTATCTGGTATTCGGATTCAACGAACAGCTGCCTATCAATCTTTTGGGTTTGTTTTCAGTCAGGTCAACACCTTTAGCAGTCACAGAAAAGCCATGTTTTTTTCTTTCTTGCCCGGAGGTGGGAATTCCAAGGTTTGAGCATGTAGTTTTAATTCATGCTGTATATTCAGAAACAACCATCTAGGCCTATGGCCTTGGCATTCCTCCCCCTGGGCAGTGAACCACCTAGTTCCTTTGAGTCCACCTGCTGTAGGTGTGTGGGGTCCATGACCTCAGGCACTGGTTTGATCAGAGTTGTAGTTCTTGTAGGGGTTGATTCCTGACCCTCCACCATTGTAGACAGGAGTTGTACTTCCTGTGTCCATTTCTGGGTGATAACCCTCCTTCTTTCATGGTGTTCTTCAGTATAACTTATCATTTGTGGTTGTTTGTTATTCAGTCTGGTAAAAGAAAGAATATTGGTTGGAAGGATACTGCATGGCAAACCAAATTGAAGGAAGAAATGAAGAGCTCTCCACTGAGCCTTAAGAAGGAGCCAGGGAAGTCGTGTGGATTTCAGAGCACAGAGCTCTTTTTTAAGATGTTACTTTCATGACTCACCCCCATGATTATTACCTCTGTGACTTCACAAAAGACTGGAAGGTCTGGAGAAGCAAATCTGATGGGCTGCCCATGTGGTCAGGAGGGAGGGTCTTGTCATTGAAATCCCTCAAGAATCACATTGAGTGGTCGAATGCCCACTGCCCACTGGTCTCAAATAAGGACTCTGCCCTTTAAGTTCTTTTGTGGTGGTGGTGGTGGTGGTGGTGGTGGGGAAGGTAGATATTACTTAGATTTTTCTCTAAATCTCAGTTTCCTAAGCTACAAAATCCAGATACTAATACCATTTTGCTCTGTTGTAAAGAGTAAATGAAATAATACAGAGAAATTGGTGTGTACCAGGGTTGGCATGCGGTAAGCATATAGTTATTATCCTGGGTATTGTTCCCTGCGTCAATTCCCTCATACAACAATGTTTCCCTATCAAAAGCTGTGCTCTCAGAACCTCGTGTTCATCACTTAGGACTCCATTTCAGTTTCCAGCCCCAAGCCTGGCAGAATTGCACTCAGGGATATAGGGAATAGATCAATGAAAAGTTCATTACTCTTTAAACAAATTATTCAGGTCACCATCAAGGCTGTGTGTACTCCCGGTCAATAGTTACTTTCTGACCTATTTCTGTGTGAGACTGAAATCTCTCTCAAGACAAGGCTGGGTCTTCTTTATTTTTTTAAGCTCAACCAATACTTATTGAGCATCTACCACAGGTAAAATTTATGGTGGGGTGGGGAAGAAGGGGTACAAAGGGAATTCTGTATTAGTAAGAGTGAGGACATTGTACCTTCATTGCAAAACAGTTTCAATGTGGGAGGAAGGGTGTTAATCTAAGGCAGCTGGAAGGCAGCTGACTCTGGCAGAGGGGTATTCCTGGGCTGCAGAGACTGTTGAAGATTACAACAGTGTCCTTTGGTTCTATCTGAAGACAATGTTGTTGAGAAGATGCTCTTGTGCCGTGTTTGCTGACATAAAGCAGCTCAAGTGTGTTTTACTACTGTAGCCTGAGTGTATTTGCCAGCCAAATGGTGGATGAAAGAAAAAAGGACACCCCGTTGGCTGTCTATCTATGCATTTTAGAATAAAAAGATTTCACATGTCTAACAAGTCTTGACATCAGCCCCCATCCTATGAGTCACTTTAGGTAATAAGTGGTAAACATAGCTGCCAACAGAGATGCGTCTCTAGGCTTCTTCGCCATTCTCGTCCCCAGGGACGTTGGCTCTAAAAAAAAGTCAATAGAGACAATTAAAGATAAAATTGAATATCCAGTGAAATGATCTTTTAAGAATGAGGCCAAAATAAAGACATTTTTAGACAAAAACAAACAAGAAAACCAAAACCAAAACCAAAACCCCAAAGGAGGTTACTACCATCAGTTCTTCCTTAATGAAGGGCTGAAAAATCTATTTCAGAAAGAAGAAAAACGAGCCAAGAGGAGCATCTAGGATACAAAAAGGAGTGGGAATAAATAACATGGTGTATTTCTTGGTAAATATAAACAAACACTGACTACATAAATAAGCTAATTTATGGGCATATAACACCAACGTAGAAATAAAATCCTCAAATACCTAACATGGAAGTCAGAAGGCATGTAATCAGTGTTGAAGTGCTCTAATATTCATTCATACAGTGTTCAAAATGAAGGTAAAGTATTGATTCATCTTTACTTTTAAAAGTTAAATATGCATCGTAATCATTTCTAGGACACAGCGAACAGAAGAGACAACCAAAGTGTGATATTTCAAATCAGAAGAAGCAAAATGTGAAACGGGAGGGGAAAAAAAAAAACCCAACGCTGAAGCCAAAAGAACACAAGACAAGGGGCATAAACTACAAAGCTTTGGACAAAGAGAAAATACTGAACAAGGTGGTAAAAATCAATCCAAATATGTCATTAATCAAAACAAATATGAGTAGTCTGTAATTGATAGTTAGAAGACAAACACTAGGTGCCTGGGTGGCTCAGTCAGTTAAGCATCTGCTTTCGTCTCAAGTCATGATCACAGAGTGCTGGGATCAAGTCCTGGATCAGGCTCCTTGCTCAGCCAGGAGCCTGCTTCACCCTCTCCCTCTACCCCTCCCCCCTGCTCATGATCTCTCTCTCTCACGCTCTCTCTCTCAAATAAATTTTTAAAAATATTAAAAAAAAAAGACAAATACTGTCACACTGGATGAACAAGGCAACAAACCCAAATCAGTGCAGCATATTCAGACACAAACTGTTTATAACAAAAATATCCATGCAGCAAATGATTCAGATATGGACTATTTATACGTCCATGTAAAAAGATATCAAAGGTTGAATGTATATGAGTAGAAAAAATTATACCAGACATACATGAACTCAAGACAACTGGAATAACCAGGTTAATATTGGATAAAAACTGGTTTTAAGACAGAAGACATTTTGGAGATTGTTATATAATGCCAACTGAAAAAGTTTCAAAATTTGACAAAATTACAAAATACACAAAACAACCACCATAGTGGTAGATTTTCAAACTACTCCCTCAGATACTTATAGATAAGGTGGATAAACATTCAGTAAGTACATAGATTGACTTTATATATGGAACGCTTTCCCCAGCAACTGGAGAACGTACGGAGGATCTATGAACATTAACCTTATTTTTAGACATAAAGCAATCCTCAACAAAAATTAAAATGAGTGTCATTTAGACCAGGCTGTATAAACAGAATTCATTAAGTCAGAAATTGTAACAAAAAAGATAACTTGAAAACACAGTACAGGTTGAGAAATTTTAAAATACACTCTGAAAACTCATGAATCAAAGAAGAAACTAATACAGAAATTAGAAAATAATGTGAAACTGACAAAGAAATTGCTGTTCCTGGAAATTTGTGGACAGTTGCTATTTACTTCCAGCCGTTGATACCATGTAGACATGGGAGCCCAAAGATGCCAGAACTTCTGATTCTTTTCAAAGGATCCTGGCAACCTGGGATTTTTAATGGGGAATTTCTGATCTTTACAACACAGTGTAGGTTCTCTCCCACCCCCCATGAAACACTGGCAAGCCTGTCGATCACCTATTTGTTCCCCACAGTGTGGGAAGTGGGAAATCATGGAAAATCTATTGAACTGGAGAATGATTCCATCACACTGGTCTGATTCAAAGCACTCAAGAGCTGGTAATATATATATTATTTCATATATTTAAATACATTATAATATATATTTTACATAAATTAAATACATTATATAATTTTATATAAATATATACTATAAAATATTATATGTGTGTGTGTATATATATATTTAATAGAAATGAATCTGGCTCAATCCCTCACTGTGGTTGTAAGGCAGATACCAGTTGATCTTGGCCCTTTGTCACTTTCCCTTGGGTGCACAGAATCCCTGCAGTTTCTGTAGCCCAGGAAAATGACAAAGGCCCCTGGTACTAGGTCTCTGATAATCACTATGGACATCATTGCATTGATCTGTTGGATTCTGACACAGAAGAAACATGTTATTAATATTGGTTATTGTTGTGGTGGTTATTTATGAGCCTGTTAGTAAAATAGATTTCATTTTACTGAGGTCTGAAGTGTCCAACACTTCGGATCAAGGTCATGACAAAGGATAGAGCCCTTTTTGGGTCTGTTAAATGGGTGAATCAAGAAGCTCAGAAGATGGCCTTCTTGGTGGAAGGCCCGGCCTAGGGGTGCTGCTTTAACATAGGAATCTCGATTTATGGCAGAGGAAGCAGAGAAGGAAAGGAGCTCTGGAAAAGTGGGGAAGGCACCCGAAGAGGGGGTGTTCGTGTCCCTGAGCTCTCCTGTTATTGAGATTTCAGTTTGTCATGTCATCTCAAAATGGACTTCCCTGGTCAATGATTTGCTCCCATCACATGGCCTTATGCCAACGATTTGGAAAGGATTTGTTACAATCTGACATTCTCTTGTTTATTGATTTATTTCCTCTTGTTCATGCTCTGCTAGAATAAAAGATAAATGTCTGTCTTGTTCACTGTTGAGTCTCCAGAACCCAGAGTGTGCTCTGCATAAATATTCATTGGCTGAGTGAGTGTATACTTTGTAAATTCGCCCAAGTCCAGTTTTGCTTTTATTTATGTACATTAGGGAAAAGAGAGTCCACTAATATCTGGATTCTGGCAAGATAGGAAATGCAAGGAGGGACAGATTAGTAATTGCATTTACAACCCTCCTTTGTTTCCTCTGAATTCATCTAGGCTTTGAGGCCAAACCTCCTTTTGCAAAAGATTAAGATGGAGGGATTCTTTTTAGTTCCTTGTTTGATGGAGGCTTTGGTCTCTCTAGAGAAGAGCATTTATTTCACAACTCAGAGAAACTTCTAGATGAAAAGAGGTGGCATAGGCTGCAAATTCAACAACATTTGGAGATGTGCAAGTCCTGAAACCATCCTTCCTTTGGGCTCTAATCAAAGCAGAACTGATAACAATCTCCTTTCTTCCACTTGGTTTTGCAGCTCAAACAAAACCTTCACTCTTGCCAAAACCTTTTAAATGGAGAAACGTGGTGTTAAAGCAGTTTTTGACAGGAAAGGAAGCTAATTGTCCTCATTTCATGACAAAGCTATTAATGTTGTTCGGAATAGCATATCCTGCTGCTCATAGAAGTCTTGGTTTCATGTGCATTTAACATTCCAGAATGCCTTTTTCCTTTTTATTTCACTTCATCTTTGCAACATTCTTAGATGTAAGTTATCAGTTCCATTTTTAGAGGATATGAAAGCTATAACTCTAAGTGATTACATGATTTGCCCAGGGGCATTTAGCTACTTATCAGAAGACCTGGATTTCAGTCTTGGCTTTGTTGTATGTAATGTTTGGAGCTCTTATCTCCATATGTGTTCAGTCGCAAAATTAACTCTCTCCTAAGAAGTTGGAAGCATCCCCAAATCAGAGCAATTAAAATATGGATTTAGGGAATGAGAGGAAATACTCTCGGATTACTTGTTCAAAAAAGGCTATATTTTACAATTATCCAGGCATGTACTGGTTATCATTGACAAAGTTATATGCAATAATTAGCAAATTCTATTTTTTATGGAGCATTATAGATCATAGTTATAAGGGGATAATAATGACACCTTATAATTGTGTAGTGCTTTTATCTTTCCAAAGAACTTTAGAATCTAGTATTTCACTTTATCCTTACAAATGATGCCGTAAATTCCTAAATAGTGTGACATTTTTAGCAGGTTCCAGAGTCAGGTGACTCTTAGTAACGTTTGCCAACTGTAGCAGAAACCCCAGGCCATTGCCCAGGGTGAAAAAGGAAGTTGAGTTGCCCTTAAAAATACCTGATAGTAAATTAAAAATGGGGAAAGAAAAATCCTACACATGTAAACACTCAGCTATCTAATTCCCTTGGGATTTCAGACTCTTTTCATAACAGTGCATATTTTGGCATCAACTAAAACTACAAGCTGTATTCATTAGAGTATAGAGTGAAATGTCAGTGAGCATTTTTGCTTTCACTTGTTGCTGGGATTAAGACCACATTAGCAATTAGCTATAACTCATTTGCTTCAGTAATTACCCACAATTATTCATAATCTCATGGGTAATGGAGCACACAGCACAGTTGGCCCATGCTGCCTTTTGGGCACTGACCTCTTGGGTGAGAGGTCATCCCAGGCATGAGGAAGGGTGGGCTTTCAGTAGAGTCAGTTGGTCTGGTAGACAACACGTGCAAATAATTTACCAGAGACATGAAAAAGACATTGTGCATGCAGGGAAAGCTTTATAATGTCTATTTAAGTGGAGAACAGAAAGACTTTTTGGCTTGTTTGTTGCTTGAAAAGAATGCTCTGGAAAACAATATGGTGGGCTTTCCTGAGAGTAGGCAAAACAGACTCAGTCTAGAATAGAAATCACACGTCTGTTCTGGGTAAAAATCTACATGGGATAGGAAGATATTGCGACTGAGGCAAGAGCTTCTTGAGACGGAAACTTGTGGAGTCTTGGTCCAGAGCCCTTTCCCAAGCAAACAGCACTCAGGACTCCCACTCCCTCATTTGGTGCAGAACCCCAAAGTTGGTTAGCAAATGAAGCTCTCCCTAGCAGGGTGATTGGCTGGAACAATGGTTTCTAGTAATTGTGCCACAGGGGGGGTAGTTTCATGACTTTAGTCTTATTTTTGCTTTTTAGTAAGAGAATGAATTACTCCCAAACTAATTTTTATTGCTTAGATTTATATTCTATATCCTAGTTGTTAAGAGTAGAGATTTTTGAGGTAATATAAAACTGTGCTCCAATCCTGGCTTTACTGTATACCAACTGGGCAAGTTACTTAGCTTTTCTGAGTCCCAGTTTCTTTTTCTGTAAAATGGGTAAAATAATAAGTACTACCTCCTTGGGTTGTAGTGAAGATTCAAGAGCTAATGTTAAAGCTCTTACTATAGCACTTGGTATTAAGTACAGGATATATTCTTGTGGTTATTAGTAATGTCACTACCTTAGAAGGTGATACATGCTGTCCTATTTGTTCCACACAATCTCCCTGTGCTTGTGTCATTTCCCCATGACAAATGAGAAAACTGAACCCAAGAAATGTATATGCTATGCTGAAGTTAACATTCTTAGTACATTAAGCCATAATTCAGAACTCTGGTTGATCATCTTCCATTCAAAAGGCTCATTGATTTAAGATAATGGCATCGTATATGTTCTGTTGTTAGAGCTCTAGACTTTCTCCATATGTCATTGTGGTGAAGGATGCAATTTTCTTCCCTTAGATTTTTCAGCTCTGCCTACAACACTTTACTAGCTACTCCTCTTTTTAATTAGTGGAGCAGTCTGGTGGGCAGAATAACGACCCCACGAAGATAGCCATGTCTTAATCCCTAGAACCTGTGACTACATTAGGTTACATGGCAGATAGAACTAAGGTGGTTAATTAGCTGACCATACGATAGGGAGATTATCCTGGATTATTTGGGAAAACCTAATGTAATCACAGGGATGCTTGAATGTGGAAAAGGGAAGCAGAGGAGAGTCAGAAGAGGCAATGTGAAAATAAAGAGGTTAGACTGATGTCATATGAGAAGGATTCGCATTTTTGTTGGCTTTGAAAGATGAAGAAGGGTCCATAGCCAAGGAATACAGGCAGTCTCTGGAAACTGGAAAAGGCAAGGAAATGGATTCTGCCCTAGAACTTCCAGAAGTACTTTATCCATTACCCCCATTTTGTAGATAAGAAAAATAAGGTTCAGAATCCAAAGTCCCACAGCTAAGGTGTGGCAGAGCTGAGAATTAAGCTCAGTCCATTTGATTCTAAAGCCCCAAGTTTTAAGGCTCTTCTTTATAATGACTCCACCAAAGATGGGTTGCTCCTCCAAATGACCACTGCTGTACAGAACCGGCTTCTCTACAGAGGAGTTACAGTATGGAAGGAAGAACTTGACCTTTTAGGGTATGTTATATTCAGTTTTAGATGCCAGTTCTGCTTTTTGTTAATTTGAGGTTGAATTTCTTCTTTCTTAAAATTCAAATTACCCCCTCCCCAAGCACCTCTCACTCCAGCCCAGATTGCTATATGACTTGAAGACAGTGTATATCATCTTCAACATGATGACCAGCTCAGCTGACAGTCACAATTCTTCATACTATCTTGAGCTCAAACAGTTATTAAGTCTATATGATTATTTAATTGTTTTAAGTCACCACAAATTCTAGTTCTTACTCCTGATCGCTTTGTATTTTGGAACTATGACTGTTGCTTTAGTGTCAGTGTTTGTGGTTTTGATTTCATTGTTTCTACTCATAAGTACTGAGCAATGAAACTATATAGGTGGATGGGGCACCTGGGTGGTTCAGTGAGTTAAGCGCCTGACTTCGGCTCAGGTTGTGTTCCAGGGGTCTTGGGATCCATGCTCTGTGTTAGGCTCCCTACTCAGTGGGGAGTCTGCTTCTTCTTCTCCCTCTGCCACTCCCCCTCAGCACATGCTCTCTCAAATAAATAAATAAATAAATAAATAAATACATTCTCTAAAAAAAGAATAGAGCATATAGGTGGTCATTCTGATTGCAGTACCAGGTTCAGGGATAATCAATTACTCATTTCTGTCCCCAGGAAGCCTACCTTTACATGGAGTAGGCTTGGGGTATGATTAAAACAAGCACATAACAAACTCATACAAAGTCATCGAGGATTATGGTAGAAATGTACAAAGTGCTATGGAGTGTCAGAGAAAGGAGAGAACAAATTTTATTGGGTGTTGTCCTGGAGGGATTTCATAAAGGAGTACTTGAGCTGGGCACTGAAAGATTTATAGTGCTTTCAAGGGCAGAAGTGGTTCAAGAAGGCATGGAGTGAAGAAGAAACATGATCCAAAATACAGGAGGAATCAAAAGTCCTCCAGGCTGACTAGAGATAAGGGTTGAGTTCTGAAGTAGGAAAATGTAAGACTGAGGAGTTGAGACTTGTATAACAAGGCTTGCGTGGTGCTTCTAGAAGCACCCTTGGTAGGGAAAGTGAAGGATGCACTGGAATGGCGTGGGGAGGTAGGGTTGAGCCTCTGAGGGGGAGGATGAAGTAGAGATCAGTCAGGATGTTTCTGCTTCAGTGTACACTGGTGTCTTTCGTCCTTTTTTTCATTATCACTCTCCTAAGAAGTCTTTTTAGACATCTTTCCCTCTAATTGCCAACTCCATGACATTTTAAATTCAGATATACTATATATTTATTATATACTGTATATATGTTATTTAAACATGAAAAGGGACTTTTAAGAAAGATTTTCCTAAGCCTGGAACAAACAGCTTAGAAACCACGAAAACAGAATCAGGGAAATAAATGATGCTATGAAACGTTCCAACGTCAGAATTATTGGAATACCTGAAGGGGAAGAGAAAGAAAGAAGTCTAGAAGATATTGTCAAACACGTTCTTCATGAAAATTTTCCAAATATCGCAAATGGAGACAGCATTCATGTACTAGAGGC
>PISX010013471.1:0-56697 GCA_004024625.1 Mellivora capensis | reverse complement strand
GGAGCGATGTCCCTCCGTGGAGCAGACTTTTAAAAGTCCCGATTTAGTGCTCCGTGGCTCCGCCGCTTGCCGGGAGCCGGCCCCTCCCCCGCGGTCTATCCTCCCGTCGCTTTCGATTCACTTCTCCGCCGGTCCTACCTTCCAGAAAGTGGCCGATTTTCTGTTTCCAGAATTGCTGTTCTTCCTCTCTTCGATCTCCCGTTGGATTTGTAGGTGTTCGCAATGTTTTGACAAGCTATCTAGCTGATCTCCTGCTCCCCGATATCGTCTCAGCTGCTACTTCTCCACCATCTTCTTCTCTCCCACTTTTCTTTAATTCTTAAGAGACATGTATCCATATGTAAGCAGCAGGCAAGAGGGATTCTGAGCACAACGGGTTTTAAACATCATTTTGAGAAAGCGACTTTGAACTCAGAACTTGCAGAAAATTGTTGCTATAATCCCCATGTAATACATGAAATCATTAATATCCTCAATGCACAATGTTGTCTAATCAGAAGCAGAAAAAGCACAGTTCTCACCTGGTTCAAGTCTTTCCTCCCTATTGCAGTAGCCTTGAATAAGTTCATCCTTGTCTGTTTAACTTTGCCTGGTACCATTTTTGCTTTGACAATTCCCAGCTTGATGACATGGAAGCCACAATGGTGGACAGTCCCTTCGAACGCCAAACCCACGAGGGAGACAATGGGTCTGGGTCATGGGGCAATTTCTAATGCCATAAGATTTACCTGTAGGATTTCTCCTTTTATCTTTTAAGCTGATGGATTTCCTACATTGGCACTGTCACCGCCTTGTTGGAATGAATTCTACCCGTTCAGATATTCTGTGAAAACATTTCTGTGTTTGATTTGCCGATATCTTATTGATGATTTTGTGTCTGCATTTATAAGTAAGGTTAATCTATAGATCTCTTTTTGTGCTAGATTTATCAGATATGGGGGACATGGAATACAAAGTTTAAAATGATGGTAATGAACAAGCATCGCTTTATGATTTGGATGTCAGCTAAAAAAAGCTGGCAAATATCACCCATTTTAAAATTCTGCTACAGTAAAAAGAGAACAGAGGGATGTCTCTCTTAATGCCATGATCATCCATTGGGGCGTCACAGTCTCTGAATTTCATGCTTCTTTAAAAAATTTCTTAAGCCTGCTGCTGAATCCTTTATGTGTCCTGACATAATTTTTGAATCATCATCAACTTTCACGAGTTATATAACTTAGCTTGAGCAATGTTTCACCAGCATTAGAAACAGCTAAATTATTCAGCGAGTCTGAATATGAATAACAAAAAGTAAATTAACATGTTTATTAGCATCAGAGGGACTCATTTGTTTCTGGGAGGCAGGACTGAGTTCAGGTAAAGCAAAAGTGTATTGGGCTTTGAGCCTTTTTCCTTAGTTTTAACCCCAAGCTTGCAAGTCTGTTTCTGATGATGAGCTGTTAGCTGACCTCCGTTCTGAGAAGGACCTTTCCGATCTTAGGTTTCTTTCCAAGGGTGGGGGGGGCGGTTATATGCTCTCTCCCCACGTTGTAGGAATGTGATAGTTGCACGGAATGAATGCAGAAATTTCCCTCCCATCTGTATCCCCTTCCTCTGGGATCAGTTAAATAACGTAAGGATTGCCCATTGCTTAACAGTGACTTGCTTTAAAAGACCTTAAATCTCAAATGACCTTGACTGTTGAACTGTGTGGGTGATGAGTTTATAAGTGGTTCATTATCAGATATGATTTTCCATTTTTTTTCTACCATTATTCTGGGTTTTAGTACTTTATGTTTAAAAGGAGCCATTGCTGGGGGTGTCTGGGTGGCTCAGTCCAGTTGAGCCTCCAAAACCTCTTGGTTTCAGCTCAGGTCATTGTAAGGGCCTATTTAGCCAGAGGGATTCCATCTTGAGTTAAACACTGATTCTGTTGTTTATGCAGTAAAACGTAAACTGACCCTGCCCCCCCCCTCAGGGACTTACTTAAAAGCAAGCCTGGGAAACCAGTCCCAGGTAACAAAGCCCAAATACAAGGGTGGGTCAGGCCAGGTGGAGGTATCCAATCAGTGGGGGGCGCATACAGTCTCCCTAGCTACCAAGGAGTGTGGGTCCCGCCTTTTGGGCACCAATTCTGACCAAGGTGATAGGCTAGTTCAAATATCTATTAGGGTAAATTGTAGTTCAATTGGCCACCTGTGTGTGACCTAGCAGGACTGTGCAGCTTTCTCTGTGTGTTACAATTTCATTGGCCACCTGTGCGTGGCCAGGCCCAACCGCATGGCCTTTACCCTTAAAAGCTAGTCTGTAAAGCACAGAGGGGTCGCCCTCTCTGTAAGAGACTCGGCCCTGGCCGGTTGGTTTGATTCTCCATGCTTGGCGAGAAATAATCCTTTGCTTGACCTTCGCTTTGTATCAGTCTCACTCCTTTAATCACGGACCCATTATTGGGGGACATTTCAGTCATAATCTCAGGGTCATGAGATTGAGCCCCACATGGGCTCTGTGCTCAGCAAAGAGTCAGCTTAAGAGTCTCTCCCTCTGCCCCTCCCCCAGCTCATAATCGCGCTTGCACACATTCTAACTAAACTAACTAAATAAATAAAAATCAATCTTTAAAAAATAAAAGGGGACATAGTTAGTTTTTGAAAATGCTTCCTTTTCCTACATGGCAGCTGGTGTTCTTGTCTTAAGGATCTGCGTCCAAAGTAAAAGGCCCTCCTGGGAGCTGTGCCCGTCTTCTGTGGGAGGGAATGAAATTGAGCATCCCATGAAAACCAACATCAGAAAGAGTTTCATCTTTTCTCTTTTCCATTAGCATCTCTATGCTCTTTGACTTCGTTTTGGCATATTTCACCTGGTAGTTGTGCATTTCAGCGAGATTTTCCCAACGACTGGCATACATTTATTTGCACATAATATTTCTTATAATTCTATTAATTTTCTCTCCCTCCATGACAACATCTGCTTTTCTCATCTGTGCCTTACAGGCTATTGTTTTCTCTTTTCAAAATTTGGGTGGACAAGGTCAGCACTAAAAGCTTCTAAACACTCAGGATAAAATTGTCACTATAATCTCCATGTAATACATGAAATCATTAATATCCTCAACGCACACTGTTGTTGTTCCGTAACTGGAAGCAGAAAGCATCCCAGTTATTACTTTATCCACATTCACATTCCATCCTTGGTGGATGATTTTCAGGTTTTCTTCGGAAAACTCTTTACATGGAACCTGAGACCTGGTGATAGCAAAGTACCAGGACTTTCTTCTTCTGGTGGGAAAAGGGGAATCTTTCCTCCTTCTGGGGCTAGACGCTCAGTTCCTGAACCTCTTTTGAAAGCATGAGCAGAACTATAGTGATATTAGCTGCATTATTAACTTAGCCCCACGTTGTGTTTTATTTCCTACTTAACTGTGTTTTACATACCTCTTAAACTCATGCAAGATCAATCATTAACTTTGCCTTTTTATCCCTACTCCCTGTTTACCCACTGATTGTAGAAACCTAATGGGGACGAGGGCGGTAACATTTGTCTTGACATATCTGAATGTACCAGGTTCCAAACAGCGCCTCGCTGTCTGGAACAGTGCTTACCTCCAGGCTGTTTCAAGCCCTCATGCCCCTCCCCCGTCAGAGGTTTCAAGAAACCCTCCTCTCCTGCATTCACCTCCTTCCCCAAACATAGAGCTGTCCCTTGGCTCAACAGGGCAAGGCAGCTTTGGGAATGCCCCCCCCCCTTCCCCACCTTCTCACTGGGCTGCCATTCTGATAATAAAGGTTTCCTTGCTTCAGAACCATGTCTTGGATATTGGCTTCCTACGTCTTGGGTGGATGGACAAGTCTGAGCTGTGTAGCCCAACCTTCTTTCCTTCCCTCATTCTTTCCTTTGTTTTTCTTTCTTTAGCTCTCGCCTGGTTTTCTTAAGCAATTTATGCCTTGGGCTCCCTGTCCTTCCAAGAAAGGCTTGCTAATCTTTAACAAGAAGAAATTACATCATGCCTGCGGATTGCTGGAAGTTATCTCCTCCAAATGACGTTTAAAAAGACCCTGTGTGGTTGGAATTCCATTTACTTTGCTCCTTCTATATGTATATGCTTCTCTTAAAAATTAGAGGTATGGGAAAGTTGAAGAGAGTAGATCCTGAGTCCTCATCACAAGGAGAATTTTCCCCCTTTTTTTCTTTTCTTCTTTTTGTTGTATCTATGACCTATATGTATATATGATCTACTGTCATTCCATACTGCAAGTAAATCAAGCCATCATGTCATTCGCCTTAAACTTACACAGTGATGTATGTTCATTATTTCTTATTGAAACTGGGAAAAAAATTCGAGGGAAGTACTTACATCACTCTCCCAAATGAGAGAATAGAAACTCGGGGTCATGTGTCCCATGGGCACTGGGAACCTCTCCATCAGGCTGTGGCAGGGGCCTCCTGGGCCAATCCCACTGGTGCTGCCACCATCCCAAGGAGAAGGGATACAAAGTCAGACTCTAAGACTTCCCCGAGGTTGAAGATACCCGCCTTCAAGGAGAGGACTGGAAACAGTGTGGCGGGTGTCTGACATAAAACATAAAACATGTATTACCTCATGGCCTCACAGTCAGACCAGATGTGGCTCAGGCAAGGCCACAGTCAAAGCGCCAGCTGGGGCCCTGGTCCACTCAAGATTCAGCTGAGCAAGGATTTGCTTCCAAACTCATTGGGTGACTACTGGTGAGATTCGGCTCCTCCCGGACCATTGGACCAAGAGCCTCAGTCCCTTCCTGACTGTTGGTCAGCACCCAACCACGTTTAGTTTCTCAACACATGATCGGTTCTCTCCTGCAGTTCCCAACATGGTGGCTGGCTTCGCCAACATGATCAAGTAAGAGAGAATGAGAGAGAGCCAGTGAGAGGCAGCCACGGCCTGTTGTCACCTAATCTCAGAAGTGATACCTCATCACGAGTACAGTATTCTGTTGGTTGAAAGCAAGCCCCCAGGTCCAGCTCATCCTTGAGGGGAGGGGACTCCACAAGGGTGGGAATATTAGGAGGCAGAGATCACTGGGAACCATTTTACAAGGATGCCCGCCACAAAAGTCTGCAATAAAACCAGATGTATGTAGGGAGTTGCTACAAGACAATGGAAGCCATTTCAAATTATGGTGAAAAGATGATACACGACAACAAAAAAATGCTTGAGATAATCAAACAGCTCTGGTTTAAAAGTTAGGTTCCCTGCCTCACACCATTCACAAAAATAATTTCCAAATGACCAAAAATCTAAAAATAAAAAGACACCATGAAAATACTAGAAGAAAATGCAGGCAACTGTTTTTATAATCTTCAGATGGGAATGTCCTTCTAGACATTACTAGCATGCTCAGTTCATGAGGGGAGGGGATCTGTATGGTTTTATTACTATGGTTGTATTCCCAGAACTAGAAATGGTACCTGGCATGTTGGGAATGTTTAAATAATACTTGTTGAGAGCACTGGGTGGCTCAGTTGGTTAGGTGATTGACTTCGGCTCAGGTCATGATCCTGGAGTCCCAGGATCGAGTCCCGAATGGGGCTCCCAGCTCCACGGGGAGTCTGCTTCTCCCTCTGACCTTCTCCTCTCTCATGCTTTCTCTCACTGTCTCTCTCTCTCTCAAGTAAATAAATGAAATCTTTAGAAAATAAATAATAATAATAATAATACTTGTTGAACAATGGTTGAAGGAATAAAATCCCAAAACCCTAATAGAAAATGCTGACATTTCTGACCAAAGATGATTGTAAAAGGTGTGTGGGATGGTGGACACAGGAAGCACGAAGAATTGAGCCAAATGGAGAATAAAATGTTAGCTTCATTAATGGGTGAAAACTAATCAATAATGCAAATTGCAAAACTTTTCATAAAACATGTTATACAAAAAGGAAGGTCTTTTCATCTCTCCTCTGAACCTAACTTCGGTAACCCATGAACAAACCCATGGGGAAGCTGGGTCTGTGGTTCCCACTCGTCCTGACTTACCTGCAGGCCACGGGCAGAGAGGCTGGAAAGTGGAGGTTCTGTCCCAGGAGCTGGGGAGGAGTGAATGGGTTGCTGGGCCAATTTCAGGTGTCCTTGGGGAATGAGAAGTCGACGTGGACACCCCTGAACAGTGGCTCCATGAACCAAGTGCCATTTCTTCCCTAGGGAAAAAGAAAGGCTGAAAGGTGGGAGGAGATAGAGGAAGGGGTTAAGATTCCTCTCCTCTGTGGACATCAGGGATGTACATGTGTGAGTGTACATGAACGTGGGAGTGTGTGTGAGAGTGAATGAGTGTGTTAGTGTGAGTATGTGAAATACTGAGTAGTGTGTGTGAGTGTAAAAGTGAAAGTGTGTGTGAGTATGAGGGGGATGAGTGTGTGATAATGGGTGTGAGTGTGCCCATGCATGTGAATGTCTGAGAGTGAGTTTGAGTGTGTGAGAGTATGAGTGTCAGAAAGTGTGTGTGTGTGTTGAGTGTGTATGCATTGGTGGAGGGGGGTGTTCCCTCTTCCCAATATTCCAGGACAAAAGTGGCCCACAAAAGGTCACTATCTACGTTATACAAAGGGCTCCCTCAAGAAAATAAAGGAGCAATATCCAATTAAAAGGGGAAACAATCGAGGGTTTCCTGGCCAGCTCAGTCAGTGGAGCATGCAACTTTTGAGCTCGGGGTTGTATGTTTGAGCCCTGCACTGGGTGTGGATACTAATTAAAAATAAAATCTTTTTTACAAAAGGGGGAAAACAAATGAGCAGACAACTTACAGAAGAAAGACAAATGGCTGATAAAGATGTAGCAGATCAGGAGGGGGTTTTTTTTGTTTGTTTGTTTGTTTGTCTTTTCCTGCTTCATCTTCTTTCCTTGACCTCCTCACTCCTGGAGGGAAGAAGACTTGTGGCCATTCAGAGATTATTTTTAACATAAGAGCACACAGAAGTTCTCCTATGACACGTATTCAGTAGGAGCAAGCTTTGCGGGGTTCAGTCAGGAAAACGGCAACCATTCTATGCATTTTGAACATGAAGGACTAAACACAAGAATCGAGGGCTTCTCCAGTTTATGGAAGAGTGGAGAAAGTGACCGGAAGCTATAACCAAAGAGCCCAGCCTGAAACACCAAGGGACGGGTTCCTGAGAATTCTCCAGGAAAATGGGATTCACATGCACTTGTGGGTCTGGATGCGTCTGCTTTAATGTCTTGTCATCAGCCACGCCTCCCACATCTCACAGAATGTCCCTCACTGACAAACCTTGATCCTGGACCACACAGAGAAAGGGATTCTGGGAACTGTAGTTCCTGTTTTCTCTGCATTGAGCAAAAGACCTTAGTGGTGCCAGCAGTGATGTCAAGGTGACTCAGATGGCCGGGGACAGTCCGCGGAGTCCACACACATCCCTTCACTCGTGTTTAACTTCCAGAAACAGGAAGTGAGAAGTCATGCTTCTGCGTAAGGAAGCCAACCGGCGCCACTCCATCAGATAACACCATGCTCACTGTCTCCCAGAGAGACAAGCATCTCTCTCAGAGACATTTCCTTTCTCAGCCACAACTCCCTTAAATATCCAATAACATAAATGTTGAATCAAAAATATTTTGTATTAGATAGAGAGAAATAGAAAGAAAAAGATTTTTTTTTTTGAAGACAGAAAAAAGTCCAAGAGCCAGGCAAAATGTTGCAAACATGTTTTATGAGCAACTTCCTATTTAATGATGTGCGAGTTTCAATCTGAGGACCTCTCTGGGGAAACTCTTAAAAGGAAATGTGGGTGGCACATGGGGGTGACGCCTGGGTGGCACAGTCAGTCTCTTGGTTTCCCCTCAGGTCGTGATCTCTGGGTCCTGGGATCGAGCCCCACGTGGGGCTCTGTGCTCAGGAGGGAGTCTGCTTAAAATTCTCTCTCCTTCTTTCTCTGTCCCTCCAACTTGTGCGCTCTCTCTCTCTCAAATCAGTCGATCAATCTTAAAAAAAAGAGAAATGAATGTCAATCAAAACTGACTTTCCTTGTGAATGTTGATGCTCCTGAATGCTCTTAGTAATTCAATAGCAATAAAATGAAGTATGTTATTTTAAAAGGAGAAAAAACTGAATAGCACCTACACAGTCTTCCTTTCTGCAACTGGTCCTGTGGGCATGATGGGAATTAGTAACATGTTTTTCTATCATCCAGCCTGTGTTTTCCTTACCCTCAGCCATCACTTTCACCCTCCTCATGGTTCTTTCCCTCACAGGGGGACCCAAGTGATTCCTAAAGGAGGTTCTGCCTCCATTGGGTTGCTGGAGTAGTTTAACTAACTTTTGCCACTGGACATATAATATTAAGAGGCATTGCAGACAATGCCCTGGGTTCCTGTTCTTCCCCACTGCATGGTGTGATAATAATCTTCTTCTCTTTGCTATCACTACCAGTCACTCCAATGGGACAGCACCTGCCTTCTTGCCTCTTGGTTCAAAGGGATGAGAACCCCCAAATGGCCAGGTGTCAGTTTCAACTTCCAGGTCAACAGAACCCTGTTTGATTTCCCATGAGAAGCAGTCTTCTCTTGGGAACTAAGATCTCTAAACCAGCAAAGCCCCATGTTGCAGAAACAGGAATAAAATGTTTGCTAGAGGGCCATTAAGCAAGCCCTGTCCCAGCTCTAGCCTGGTTTCTGGAGCAATCATCTTCAAAAAGTCTGGGTACTTCCCTGTCCCCACCACACAGTGCCTTTGGAGAAAGCAGGGAGAAGCACTTCCCATATACATTTTGGACAGTGTAGCTGAGTCCTTCCTCGAGAGGACCACTCTCCCTTCACTTAAGGGGCTCTGGGTCTGTGAGCTGCCTCAGTTCTAGGAACTGGTCAAGGGGTCAGAACTCCCTAGTGAGGCGCCCCACATCACACCTCTGGCCACTAAGAGGTTTTTCACTGGTACAGGTTAAAACTCTGATAGTTGCCCCCCTACTGTTTCAGTCCTAAGTACAACACTCCTCGTCAACACCTGCTAAAGCTCCCTCAGGCCAGGCTAAACGTTTCCTTCTCCATCTCTGCTTCCCCTCTTGCCGGCCACAGCACCTCTGAAGATCTTTCTCTCGGCACCTGGATCCCACCCTGCCTCGTGGACCACAGGGAGCCCATCTCGAAGGTGGCCTCTCCCACTCTCATCCCTGGTCTGCAAAGAAGAACCACTCCAGAGCCTTTCAAGGAAGCTGGGGGTCCTCTTGCCACTGAACCAGGAATGACCACATTTCCAGGGGGCTCTACAGCCAGTGGTTGGTTTGATGGAAGATGGCAGAAATAGACAAGAGAGGAAGGAGCTCCAGGGATGCCAAGGTCAAGTGTTTTGTTGCTTCTGTCTTCCAACGGTTAGATGCACCTGCCCTGTGCGTCTCTAAGAGGTGGTGGGGGAGGGGGAATCCCCTGAAAGATCCTGCTTGCTCTGTCAGTTACCACGTGCTCACTCATCACCACAAATCACGTCCTGTTCTGAATTTGTTCTAACGACAGTCCTCTCGGAGCACTCTGCATGCTCATTAGATAATATTTTTGTCTCTTGCAGCTGCACATCTGCCCCAGATGCGTCCCGTGTCCCCAGATGACTGATGGCAAGTGGCTTCTCCATCCCCAGTAGGCCTTACCGTGGCTTATCACACCAATGTATGTCTCTCCACCAGCTTTATTAACCTGTGATTGACAGACAAAAAACGTACACAAGTAGGTCGCACAAGGTGATTTTTCAGGGTGTACAATATGATGATTTAATATACTGATTGACAGACAAAAAACGTACACAAGTAGGTCGCACAAGGTGATTTTTCAGGGTGTACAATATGATGATTTAATATACGTGCATGTTGTGAAATGCTCACCACAGTCAAGTTCATTAATGTGTCCAAGGCCTCATATAGTTACCTTGCGTGTGTGTGTGTGTATTTGTGTGTGTGTGCGTTAAGAACACTTGTGATTTACTCTCTTAGCAAATTTCAAGTCCACAGGAGAGGATTAACTACAATCACCGTGCTCTACATCAGATCCCAGAACTTATTCCTCTTATAACTGGAAGCTTGTACCCTTTGACCCAACCTTCCCTATTTCCCCCAGCCCCTCAGTTTCTGGCAACCTCTCTAGCCTCTGGTTCTATGAATTCGACTTTGGTAGATTTCACATAGAAGTGAGGTCATGCAGTACTGTGTCTGGCTTATTTCACCTAGCACAATGCCCTCCTGGTCCATCCCTATTGTCACAAGTGGCAAGATTTCCTTCTTTTTATGGCTGAATAATATTCCATTATATATATCCCATTCCATAACACACACACACACACACACACACGCACACACACACATATTTAGTTATTAGACTATATATGGAATGAAATCTATCTCATATAATTGTTTTTGTTATTTATATTATTTGTTTGGAGTTTTTTGGTTTGGTTGGTTGGTTTTGCTACTGAGTTGTAACAGTTCCTTGTATATTTTGGCTATTAATCCCTTATCAGATCTATAGTTTGTAAATATCTTCTCCCATTGGTAGGTTGTTTTGTTCATTGTGTTGATGGTTTCCTTTGCTGTGCAGAAACTTTTCAGTTTGATGGACTCCCACTTGTTTATTTTTGTTTCTGTTTCCTGTGCTTCTGGGGTCAGATCCAAAAAACTGTTGCCAAATCCAATGTCAAGAAGATTTTCCTTTATGTTTCCTTCAGTTTTACACTTTCAGGTCTTATATTTAAGTCCCCAGTATATTTCAAGTTGATTATTATATACGGTCCAATCTCATTCCTCCTAATTTAGACACAGAGGTACCCAGGCTCTGAAAAGAATCACAAATGACGGATGTCAGATGTTCTCTCTGGGTTCTGCCACCCCAAGTCATCTGTGACACACTCTGGCTGTTACTCCTGACCCCCATCCCAGAAGCCTGGGTAGAGAGGAGGAAGGAATGCCAGAAAGGTGAGTGCTTGGCCACTTGGAAAATCTGTGACTTCTTCCCCTCTCTCCCCATGGGGAATGGGGGTTGCTCCCCACTACCCAAAGCCAGGTGAGGATAGCTGCAGGAGAACCACTAGTGAAGGCAGGGGCGGGGTGTATGCTGGAAGGGGAGACTCACATTCCTTCCCCAGTTAGGGGGCGGAGCCTGCAGGGGACTTGGGGCTCTGCCTTCTGAACATACCAGGAGAAGGAAAGAAAACTGGAGGCCATGGTGGGTCCAGTGGTGGGCGCAGAGGAGCTGTCTGTACTCCCCCAGCTGATGGCTAATGTTCCACGGGACTCTGAGGAAGGTATCTAGACTTGGGTGGCCAAAACCCAAGAGAGGACCCCGACAGCAGGTCAGAGCTGGCCAGAGAAGCAGCGACAAGTCCCAGAGGCTGTCTGTCCACAGGCACCGGGAAAGAGGGAACCCTTCTCCAGTCCTCCCACCCTGAGACCAGAGGAGTTGAAGCATGCAGGAGAGGAGTGAGGGGAACTGAGCCACCAAGACCCTCCCTTTCTGGTTCTCTCAGCAAGGGTTCAAGTTTTAGGGGAGGGTCAATGAGACTGAGCAGGAGTAGACTTTTAAAATAACTGACATTGGTCGGAAAGCTGGGGAATTTGCCCAAGATGTATTAGGGGACGAAAAGGGGAGAGCCCCAGTAGCTCGGTGAGGATGCGGTAATGGGGGAAAATAAAGCTGCCTCATGGGTGCATGGGCTGAGAGCAGACCATTCAATTACCTGCTGCCTGCATTATGCGGAAGCCAGGCTTAACAATTAAGTGAAAATTAACTTCAACATGCTCAGAATATAAATCTATTTGGGGGAAAATGAAACACTTCCCTGTGTGCTTATACGTGGAGGTGAGAACTATGGGTAGGGGCGCCTGGGTGGCTCAGTTGGTTGGGTGGCTTGATTTCAGCTCTAGTCATACTCAGGGTCAGGAGATGGGGCCCCACATCAGGCTCTGCACTCAGCGAGGAGTCTGCCTGAGAACCTCTCTCTCTCTTTCTCTCTCTGCTCCTCCCCCACCTCAAATAAATAAATACATCTTTAAAAAAAGAAAGAAAAGAAAAGAAAGATGGGTAGGGGCTTAGGAAAAGTGTCTGGCGTGTGGCAAGTTACCAGATGGAGAGGTAATGGCACTTCCTTCCACAGCCTTAAGACCAAAAGAACCAAAAGATGTCAGCTTATGGGTGATTTTTTACTTTTGTGTGTGTGCTATTTTCTGTAATAAAATGTACTGCATTTGTCATCAGACAATTTTAAGAAACAACGAAAAAAGAAATACAGTTAAAATGAACGGGAAAAAATGAATTGGAAGAAAATACAGGCACCAAAAAAATGGATTGGAAAAATCCCTAGGAGACTCTGTTGCTTCCGGGAAACCTCCATGCTTTCTGGAAGAGGGTAGATTCCGGGAGTGCCCCAGTGACACCCACTTCCTTATCCCCCGCTCCCCACCTCGCACCCCACCCCTTCCTTCCCCCGACCTCGACCGCAGCTTGGCTGGGCTCGGCTCGGTGCTGCCACCTAGAGGTCGACGGCCGACATGACTTCAAGCCCAATCTGTCCGGGGGCGGGACCCTTCCAGCTGCAGTTTTCAGTTTTTCATTCTGAGACAATTGGTTTCAGGGCTGAGGATGGAAATTCGTGGGAACTTCCTGTGAAAATACAAGAGAGGAGGACGGAGCAAAACAGAATGAGAGAGAGAGAACACCTGTATGTGCATTATTAAGCATTTCAGAAACCAGAACAGTGGGGCACTAAACAGGTGTGGGGCCTCCGGAGCATAGGTTGCCCCCCCCCCCGCAAGAAGCCGCTCCCACTTGCACACTTGTATTTGGATGTGTGCCCGTTAGCGAGGCTTTTGTGTGCCGTGCATTCGCGTGGACGTGTGCACACGTGTACATTCGCACTGTGCGCCGTGTTGATAGGCACCAATCTGTGCAAACATGTATACGACGTGAATACACGTTAGCTTCGGTGATGTTGTGTGTGTTCGCGAACGGTGTGTTTGCGTTTGTACGTTTATGTGAGTGTGAGAGATCAAACGGGCGTCTGCGTTCCAGGTTTCGGGAGCCTGGCTCTCTAGCTGAAGCTGCCGGGCGATGGCAAAGGGGCTGTCTTCCCTGACATTACCTGTAACAGGTGGTACAGAATTGAAAGAACTCTCAGCCCATGACCAGCCCACCCAAACCCCTGCACCGAGAGGCTTGACCAAGCTCTAGCCTGGCCTTCTAGGGGCATAGGGCTGTGTCCCTAGGATGAGCCCGGGCTCCCTCTGGGATGGCTGCCCAAGAAAGCTCACTTCTGCCAGAATTTTCTGTGTGAAAAAACCCGGTGACAGGTCCCTGTGCTCATTTTCTTCGAGCATTCACTAAAAAGAGCTTAGAGTTGCACATCTTTCTTCCTCCTCCTTGATACATCTCTGTATCTCCTAAGAGCCAGGACTATCTATCTCCAGGACCTGAAAGCCATTCTTCTGAAATGAAGTCATCTGGAAGGATAGGTCTCCGTCTCGAGTCTCTGCTGGAGGACCGACTCCCACCTTGCACGATGGCCAGTGAGCAGACACAGCTGGCCTCATGGCATTGACGCTGACCAACCCTTTGTAACTTGCCGCGTGAGCCTCCTTTCTCCACTATCATTCTGCCTTTCGAAATCTATTTTCCCCTCTTTAACTGATGTCTGGCTTTGTTTAGCTTTGACACCACACGCCTGCCCCCTTCCTTTCCCACTCAGGATGCTTGATCTGACTTCCCCCACCAGACCTGCGTGGCCTCCCAGAGGACACTCTTGGGCTGCTGGGGACACAGCTGGCCAGAGGCCTCGAGCGCCAGCTCCCTGGCCTCTTGGGAGCAGCTCTCTCCCCACACCCTCTGGTGGGATAATTTGGAAGCCCAGGGGCCACTTGGCTCCCGGAGTTCCTCGGGGGGGATTTCTGTTCCTTGCAGGGGTCAGAGCTGTCATTTACCAGACAATGTACATTTTGCTAACTTTCTGCTCTCTCCCTTCCCCACCCACCGGGGGCATCTCCAAGTTAGGGCTTCATGGGATCCTCGCCCCAGGGTCTGGTTCCAGGGAACCCAGACTCTGAGGTGGCCTCCCAAGGCTGGTAGCCAGCCCTCAGGGCTCTGTCCCCAGGGCTGTTCTCCAGGTGGGTTTTGTTGTTTGTTTTTGGTTTCTCCCTGCTCAGCCAGCTGACAATGAACAAGGACAGCTGGGTGAAGGGTAATGGGTATTTCTGCCTCCTGCATGCAGAGCCTCCAGAAAGGGGGCCTGATTTCTAACCCTTTGGGTGTCCTTCATCTCCCTTCTCAGCTTTTCTGCCTCCCCACTGCTTTGCTTCTTTGGTTTTTTGTTTTGTTTTGTTTTGTTTTTTAAATGATTTCTGGGGACCAAGGGCCTGTGTGGAAAGTAATAAGACAAGAGTATTTATCGAGCGCCTACTCTGTGCCCCACACTCAGGGACACATCTAGCCCTTACTGCCGCTCTGTGACAGAGATTTCACTATCTATCACACTGCAGGCCAGGGTCCTGGGCTGGGAGCAGACTTGCTGGCACTGTTCAGTGGCCCAGCCAGCCCCTGGGGGGAGAATCTGGGACCCTGAGTCCCAGCTCTGCCAGCAGTGAGCTGAGGTAGCGAGAGTCACGAGGTCACTGAGATCCCACTTCAGTTGCCCCTGTGTGCCTCAGTTTCTCCATGTGTATAATGAGAGGGTACAGGGTCCCTCAACACTTTGCAGCCTCTGTGTCCCTGCTCTTCTTTAAGGAGGGAGCACAAGGTCCAAGGACTTTGAATTCTCAGTCCCAGATGCCTGCGTGTGCGAGCGGCCACCCGGAAACACCGCTCGGGTTAGTTTTTTTTGCAAGCGTTGCCTGGCGATCATTGAAGTCAAACACCCCGCGGCTCTTCCTCCTCCTCCAGCTTTGAAAGATGGCTGACATTTCATTATGAGGAAGAATTTAGAGACAAGCAGCAAACGGGAAAATCTCTGTGTGAACTTCCTCCTCTGAACTCTGAAAACATTCTAGAATCCTCGCCCCTGCCCATACTCATTCCTGACAGAACCACTGTTCACCCTTCCTCAGAATACCCCAACCTAGTGCTTAAAGGCGTGGACTTGAGAGTTAGACCATCTGGATTCAAAGCCCAGCCCTGGCACTTACTCACCGTGTGACCTTGGGTGAGTCAGCGGACTTCTCAGTGCCTGGCTCCGGATCTGAAAATGAGATAGTAAAAGCACGTACAGGGAAGGTGATGTGGTTTGGAAGAGTTGTTGGGGTCTGCAAAGAATTCTTGAGATGTCTGGTGCAAAAGGGTGATTTTATTAAAGCACGGGGACAGGACCCCGTGGGCAGAAAGAGCTGCATTGTAAGTGTGATCTCATCCTTGGGAGGTGGGGGAGGTAAGCAAAAAAGGAGGAGTCCAAAAGGACTTTCACCTGCTGCAGATGACTCTCCAGATCCAGGAGGCCAGGGTTCTGTCAAGCTAAGGTTGCCCCCCCCCACCCAGTAAAGCTTTAACTTTAAGATAGTTGGGAGTTTCCAGGAGGAATGTTCGACTCTATCTCAAGTTATTTGTCCCTGGGCTGCAGGTTATAAAGACATTTAATTTTCTTGCCATTCCCTTCCGCCTCTGTTTCCCACACTGTGGAGAGGACCTTGATGTTAGGGCCCCAGGAACTGGGATCTGTGGGTCTCTGAATAGGCTATTGATAAGAATGCTTTTTTTCTTGTAAATCACGAAGACCTTTGTAAACTGATGGAGACTCCTGTCCTGAGGGCCTGGGATCTCTCAGTGAACCATTTGGTTTTTTCCTTCCCTTAGTTATAGGGGAGCCAGGAGTGCCTGAAGAATGTCACACACATATCCCACGGAGGGCGGAGGGTGTCAGTTCGCCTTCTGTTCCCTCATCCCGGGGGCTTGTGACTGACTTAATGTACAGAGATGTGTCAGTGGTGCTGGCTACTATTCCTAATGGGGTCGCCCTGGGCTGGGAGCCTCCAGTCTGGGGAGATAGTCTCCAGAGGGACCCAACTTCTCTGTGGGGGACATTTGCACAGGGGCTGGGTGATGGGGACTTGTCCTGGGTAAAGGGGTTAGCAGACCCACCTGAAGGGCAAACCAAAACCTAGGGGAAACCCCATTAAAAGCCAAGGAAGAATCTTATAGGGGAGCCTGGGTGGCTCAGTTGATTAAGTGTCTGCCTTCGGCTCGTGAGTCAGATGTCTGAGATCCAGTCCCGCATGGAGCTCTCCCTGCTCTGCTGGGAGCCAGCTTCTCCCTCTGCCTCTCTGCCTGTCTCTTGTGAATAAATAAATAATTTTTTTTAAAGGACGAAACTTATAAATCCCAAGGGCTTGAGCGCCTACAGAACCAGAGGGGAAGAGCTGTGGAAATGAGCAGGGGCCCCTTAAAAAACAAAATTCAACTGAGTAAACTGAAGATTTAATTGGCTTTATTCACGGATCGGGCAGCGTCCCCGGTAGAGGGGAACTCTGACCAGCTGCACGGAAATGATCGGATTTAATAGCAAGAAACGGGGTGGGGTGATTAGCAACAGAAAAGAAAGGATCCCTTTTGGCAAGTTCACTTTCCCTGAGGAGGAAGAGTGGGTACACGGATGACCTCACCTCACTTCAGGAGATGGAGAGTCCCTGAGACAGGTGACCTCATTGGTGCTGCCCGGAGAGTGCCCGGAGAGTTCCCAGGGAGGCTGGAACCGCATTCAGTTAGATTTTAAACCCCCTCTTGGAGACTTGGTCTAAATGACTCCATTTTGGGCCCATGGCTTTCTTACTAACAGGAGCAAAGAGGCAGCGGTGGCGCTCTTCATTTCTGACCTCCACCAGGCCGGCAGTCACAGATCTCCTTCCCTCAGATCTGGAATGTTCTATTCCAGCAGGACACTGCCCTCCTCCAAGAGCTCCAGCAACATTCACCCAAAACCTCCTGTGGCCCACGGGAGAGCAGCACATCACAGCTCCCGGAGGCCTGAAGGCCCCAGTGCTGCCACCCACCTCATTGTTCCGTCCTGACCCTCTCATCCCCTTATAAAATGCTCATCCATGTTCCCCATTATTAACCCCCAACCTGGGAGCCCTCTGAGCAGAAGGACAACTCATCCCTGTTTCTCCCATGGTGCCAAGCGCCAGGCACATAGGGTACCCAGTAAATACCCGCCCACTGGGAGGAGATTTGCAACAGGAGAGGCCCAGGCCTACCTCCTGCCCGTTGTCTGGGGCGGGTCACCTTTTTGCTGGTAAACCAGGGAAGCTAGCAGCACAGGGCAGTGAGCAGAAGGCTGGGCTAGCCCTCCCTTGGCCTGTCTGGTGCAGGACCAGTTATAAACCCCAGCAACACCCCCCTCCACCCGAGGCCAGGCTCACGCCTTCTCTAATTATGTATCTGCTCCCCAGATGGGCTGCCCGTGGGGTTGACCAGAGGGAAGGGGTGCGCAAGCCCTTCGACAGCCATAGCTCCGCAGGAGCCTTGATAATGAGCACCTTGATTCACACATCAGCCCACTTACCAACCCCCACCTCCAAAACATCAGGGTTACTCTTCCTGGCTTCTGAACCTACACTTTTCATAAAATCGTAATCTTGTCACAAGTATTAGTGGCTCACTCTGTCTGCACAGGCACGACGGGAAATAGGGATCCTACGTGCAAGAATTTGGAGGGGCACAAGGAATTTTAGCATAGTCCAGGTTCTAAGAAGTCTTGCACAAAAGGAATCTGTTTGGCATTATTTAAAACAGTATCACCCAAATTCCCTTGACAATGGGACAATTTTTACAGAACACCTGTTAGTGTGTTGCAGTGTTCCCTGCAGCCTGGCCCCAAAGGAAAGAAAAGAACAAGTGTTTATCCCCCCTGCAAGAGGGCTCTGCCCTGTGCCAGGCCCTGGCCGTGCACTGTCTCAGCCAATCCTGACAATGGCCTCTGTTGTACATGAGCGCCGGGCTCTGACAAGTCAGGGGCTCTTCCCAGGGACCCAAGCCCAGTGTGAGAATCCCCCATGGCTGTAAAGTCCCTTGTTGCCTCTAGACTACAAACCTGCACTTGGATTCTCCCCTGATTTTGCTGCATCCCAGAGGCAATGATTCCTGGAGGGAGGAAGGGAGATGACTGCCTGCCTCCCAGAGCTGCCACCACTAATGGTTTGGATTTGCAAATATGGCCACATGGACAGTTCACTTCCAGATTAGACATCAGCTCCCTCAACTAAGACTCAGGTTCCTCGTCTGTAAATGGAGCTATGGGTGTGGGGCAGAAAAAGCATGGTTAGAGTGATGTGACCTAACTCTCTCAAGATCCCCTCCTTAGCGTGAACATCCTGGATTTACGAAGCCCAAGTACTCAGCCTGCAATTTAGAGACACTGCCACCAGGGGGCGAGCAAGACCGAGATAATAGCCAAGTGAGACTAGAGCCCCAGGTTGCTTTTTGGTTCCACCTCTGGCTGGGTATAAGAGAAACTGTGAAGATGGTTCTGGTCACTCTGAGCAAATGGGATGGCATGGATTAAGATGGATAAAAGGGTGGATAACTTTTCCACCATGTGAATTAATGCTACTTAAGACCTGGTCCCTGAACCTCCTTGAAACTTTAAGAATTCCACCATCTCCCTAGGGGCTTCAGGAGCATGAGGAACAAAGAACAGTGTTGGAAATAGCACCAGTGGGATAAAGGACTTAAGTTTAAAAAAAAAATCTGTGCATGTTTTATTTTGCCTGTATAATGGCTTCTCTCTCTCTAGAATATTCAATGCTTAACCTAAAATAGTTCATCTTAATGTTCTGGGGTCAAATCTTAAGCTGAGGCAAAGTCATGACACCTGTTACCTTCGCTCGCTTCTGTCAGAAGCGAGAAGAATTGAAATCGTTGGCTTGACGTTCAATCAGCTCCCCTTTTGGCAACTCTCTTGTAATTTCAGAAAGCAAGGCATCTGAAAAGAGCTAAATAAATACAATGTGAGGCTGAATGTCTGCTTCCATCCAACTCGCCTCCGCTACTCATCACGGCTTCCGAGAGCGATGGAGTGGCTCTGTGTGCGCCTTTTGAAGGTGGCACAGATGGCGCTGTTTCATACAGCGGGGCTCGTGCTGCAGATTGTCCTTTCCAGACCCTACTGCCATGTGTCGTGAGATCGCTCTAGGCTGGCATCCAGTGACCTGGGTCATTCCTTTCCCCCGCTGTAGATGACCCATTTGTCCATTCTCCTGCTGGCAGACACGTACGTGCACACAGCACGGCAGTGAGTGTCTTTGCGCAGGGCTCCTTGTGTTCATGTAAGGGTTTCTCCAGGCTACACAGAAGTGCAGATTCTAGGTTCTGAGACTTCAATTTTGATTAATTCTTCCTTGTTGTTCTGCATTCACAATTCATGGAGTGTATGAGAGGTCCCACTTCCCACCTCACCTTCCCTTGCCTTTTCACGTTTGCCAACCCAAGGAATTTGTCTTAGTTTGTGTCTCTCTGGTCATTGGGGGCAACTTCTTGACTCTTCCGTTTGGCTTCTCTGGTCCTTATGAACGCTTCTGTTCTGGCTAAGCTGGGAGCTTCTGGAGGAAGGGGCTGGGTCTCGCCTGTAAGGCTCTCCCAGGGCACAGCCCCATCCAGGCACAGATTTTTCCATGTGTCTTTCCCACCTGATCTCTGTGCGTTATGTGCTTTACCCTCCAAGCTTAACAAGAGCCCTGGGCTGTATGGGGGGGCAAGCATGGCATGCTGGCTTTTGATTCACATTGCGTCCTCTGTCTCAAATGCTGTGCCTCTTCCAGTCCACTTGAATGTACCAACTGATGTGCCAAGACTCAAGAGCTACCTCCTCCATGAAGGCCTCTGTGACCACCAGCCCCAGACCATCCCAAGCTCGTCTTTGCCCTTTCTCTGTCTTGGATGAACTTCTTGTTGCACGTGCAAAACCTCCAAGCATCCGTATAGGGATGTATCTGTCTCTCCACCAGACTCTGGGCTCCTTGAGGATATGCCTTGTCCTGTTCACCTCTCAACTCCCAGTCCATTGGGCAGTGCTGGTCAGAGGGTGGCAGCACAGCACGTGTTGGTCTGATGGCCAGATGAGCCCCAACGCCAGCCTTGTCCACATCAGTCCTCTGCACACTGGAACATCCTTGAGGACAAGGACTGTATTGGATTCACATCCCTGTCCTTCACGGTGTCTGACAGGGCTGAGTGTTTGTGCCCCCTCAGTATCCATTTGTTAACAGGACAATACGACTGTCTGGTGGAGTAGAAAATGGCTTTGGTCAGAAATTTCTGGACTTCCAATCCCAACTTCCTAATGGCATGAGTTTGGGCACTTACTTGGTTTCTCCAAGCCTTGGTTTTCCCATCTTCAGAAAGACTTTAGCTCTGAGGACTGGTGTTGGGGAGAAAGAAGATTGGTGTGTGAAGCATTTGGCATTTAATTATAGGTACCTGGCATATTATAATTTCTAGGTCAGAAGAGTATGAGGTCTGTTACTGCTACAACACTCAGGATGGGGTCTTTTTTCAGCTGTAAGTTTTGATGAGCAGATAGTAGCTACTCAGTAAAAGTGAAGTCTAGTTTCCCAGCCCAAGAACAGTGCCTTGTAGAAATTACGAACCCAGCAAAGAAGTTGAGCTGAACTCAGCACCTCGCACGTAATTAGGTACCCAATCAATATTAAATGAAGCCGAACTCACTTCCCCAAGCTGCGTCCTGCTCCAATCCTATCTTAAAGGAGTCTCTCCCTTTTGTGATTCCCCTCTTCCTGACAGCAATCTGCTTTCAGTTTTTCCAAAGCATGATGGTTACTGTGCTAGACTATTATTGAACTTGAACTTGTCCTGCCTATAGTAATACTCTGGTACAGTCTCTTGCTATGAGTCTGGGGTGGACCATATGTCCCTTTGACCACAGAGACATTAACAAGCCAGTGCAAGGTGTGATAAGCTCTTCCACACTAGAGCCTTGTCCCTTTGGAAAGCTGCTTCTTGGGATGTGATCACCATGTCAAGAAGAAGCCCAAGCTAGTCATGAGGGAAGAGAATGATGCCCAGGCAGTCCCTGGCTACGGTTCTCATCACCACTGGGTACCAGGCGTGGGAGGGCAGTAGTCCCTCTCACAGCAGATGCCACATGGGGTGGAAATGAGCCACACTGAGCCAAATCACATCATCACCAGCAAATAAAGGATCACTGTTGTTTCAAGTTTCTCGGTGCAAGGGCGGTTTGGAACATAGGGATAACAACCTCATGGGTGGGACTTGTTTGGAGGACGCGTGTCAGTGACCTAAGGGGTGGGGTGTGCTGCTGGCTTGGAGACTCACCAGGTAAAGCCCTTCAGAATCAGCTGGTAGACATGAGGGTCTAAAAACAGGAACCCCATCTCTGGGGGACTCCTCAGAAACCCAATTCCCAAGTCCCTCCCGTTATTACTAGGAACCTTGTCTGGCTAACGATGACTATCTTCAACATTGAAAAGTTGCCCAGGCTTGCATTATACGAAGTCCAGTGGTGGTGGCTTCTGGCCAGGTGGATGAAGCGGCTCGGTGAGGTCAAGAAGAACCCAGATTGTGCCCCAGCGTCTGCAATTCCACCGGTCCCAGATTTTCTGCCAGGAGCGGTCTTCACTGCGTCATCCTAACTCAATACAATAGGAGAGAGGGATGCTTCCCAGCTCCCCCAGCGGAGAAAAGAATTTCCCAGAAGGCTACACACACACACACACACACACACACACACACACACACACCCGCACCTCTCCTTGCATGTCATTGGCCCAAATTGAATCATACGCCCATTTCTGAACCAGTTTGTGTGCACTGAGAAAGAGATGAGAATTAACCCGAGACCAATCAAACCCTCTCTTGTATGGGGGGGGGGGGCGCCTGATTCCTCTGAAGTCCATGGGCTCCGGGGGGTTGAGGAATTATGGAAGTTTTTATCCGGAAGTAATTGGGGTTCAGCTAGGGAGGTCATGCAAGTTAAGCTCCTGCAGTGTCCACCGTGAGACCCCTCCCACAGGACATGAGGGAGAAGCCAAGCAGCGCTCAGCTCCCCCATCCTGTCCTGGAATTGTGACGGAAGAGGTGTAGGTCTAGGGGGAAGATGGGGGGTAGTTTGGGCTCTTGGGGCTTCTCTCCTCACCCAGCTGGTCTTTCCAGCACCACACATCCACCCCCACCCCAACAGGAAGGGAGGCAACAAGAAGAGGAGAACATTCAGATGTATGTTTTTCTTTATTATTAGCACTCTCTCTGAGTGGAGGGTGACTCTTCCCAGTCGTATCTAGGACTTCGAGCTCTTGCTTTTGCTCTTTTCTCCAAATTTCTCATCCAGTGCTTTCTGTAAGTTCATATTCATCGCATTTTTCCGGTGCCACCGTCCTGCAGAGAGCAGGGAAGGAGCCAGCCCAGATCACCCAGAGGTCTTCTGGAGTGTCCGGTCCCCAGTGATGACCCATGTCTCTCCCAGGTCCAGCCCGGAGCTCTACCCGCTGCTCCAGTTTCTCTCTGCACCTTGGGGCCAACACACTCAGCCTGGGTAGGGAAGCACCCGCCTCCCACAGCCCAGCACCCCCACGTACCTAGATCGTCTGTCTTCCTGCCATGCCAGTGCTCTATGTCCCTCACTGATTTCTCAATCACCTCGGGGGTGTAGGAGGCCTTCATGAGGCTCTTCGTCTCCTCAGGGGCCCCTGTGGAACCCCATGAAGAAATCCCCAGAAGCCCCAAATCAACAGAGGTCAGGCACTCAAGGATTCATACCTGGGTGTCAGTTTCCCCTAGGGATGGTGGCTTGTGGGAGGGCAGAGCTGTGGGGATGCGGGCCTGGGTTCAAACACCAGCTCTGGCATTTGTAAACAGTGTGGCCTCAGGCAAGTATTTAACCTCTCAGAGCTTTGGTTTCTTCATCTATTCAAAGGAATAAAAATTTTCTTGCAAGATTGGGAGGATTACGTTACTGGAAATTTGTTGGAGCATCTGGCACGGAACAAATAATATCTTTTATTTTCAGAAAATTTATTTCTAGGGACACCCGGGTGGCTCAGTCAGTTGAGTCTGCCTTCGGCTCAGGTCGTGATCTCAGGGTCCTGGGATCGAACTCCACGTTGGGTTCCCTGCTCAGCGGAGACCCTGCTTCTACCTCTCCTGCCTGCTCGTGCTCTCTTGCTATCTCTGTCTCTCTCAATTAAATAAATAAAATATTTTTTTAAAAAAGAAAATTTATTTCTATATTGCATTGTATGTTAACTAAAATTTAAATTCAAAAAAGAAAATGTATTTCTATGTGTACAGTTAAAATACACACACAAAGAAATAAATTATCAAGGTCAAGAGTCAGCAGAAATATCAGAGAACCAAATCCCAAAAGAGTGCAAGGATTCAAATGATCAGTTATGGAATATAAGTGTATTTAGTGTTTGAAGTCACGAAAGAGAGAATAAAAGTATCAGTAAAGAATAAGAAATTACCCAGGGATGCCTGGGTGGCTCAGTGGGTTAAGCCTCTGCCTTTGGCTCAGGTCATGATCTCAGGGTCCTGGGATCAAGCCCCACATCAGGCTCTCTGCTCAACATGGAGCCTGCTTCTCCCTCTCTCCCTCTGCCTGCCTCTCTGCCTACTTGTGATCTCTGTCAAATAAATAAAATCTTTAAAAAGAAGAAGAAGAAATTACCCAGAAAGAACAGATTAGTAAAAGCAAATGGGATTTCTGAAACAAAACCTATAATAATTGGAAAATAAGTTCAATGGATGATAAGAGGTCTGGGATTTACTTTGAAATAATGCAGGGTAGGCAGATGGGCGGGTGGGAGAAAAGATAGAATGAGACTGGCCATTGCTGAAGCTGGGTTACAAATGCAACATAGTAGTCATTTAATTATTCTCTCTTCTTTTAAGTTTGAAAATTGGCATTGGAATGTTTAAAAGCAAATTTAGGGGACAAGGAAAATAGCAGATTAGGTGCAACTAAGAAAAAGATGGTCAAATGGAAGATATAGCTAAAGACACAAGCTGGGGGTGGGGGGGACACCTGGGTGGCTGATTAAACATCCTAGTCTTGATCTCAGCTCAGGTCTTGATCTCAGGGTCATGAGTTCAAGGCCTTCACTGGGCTACACACTGGGCGTGGAGCCTGCTTAAGAAAAAAAAGAAGAAGAAGAAGAAGAAGAAGAAATTAACCAGATTGCAGCATAGAGGAGGGAGAAAATATGAAAACGCTAAGATGAAGTTCTGATACATGTGTAAGTGGAGTTCTGAAGGTGATACTGGAGAAACCAGAGAGGTGGCATTTGAAAAGATAATCATAGTGGGAATTTTTCCAGAATTGGTGTAATATATGAATTCTCAGATTCAAGAATCAGCTTCCCAATCAGCATATATAAAAAGAATTCTTTAGCTAGGTACATCCAAGTAAAACTTAAAATACCAGAAGCAAAGAAATCTTTAAAGTGGCCATACATTGATGTATATTTACATCAATACATATGCATATACATAAATTATATATAATACACGTGGGTTATACTTTATGGGGCAAAATAATGACGATGATTACTAACCATCTTTGAAGATTTACTGTGCACCAAGCACATTCTCAGAGCCTGATAGAACTTGCTCATGGGAACTTCTCAACAACTCTGAGAAGTATGATTATTATCCCCCTCTTACTGTTGAAGTCATGGAAACACAGAAAGGTTGAGTCACTTGTCTACAGTCACACAGCTGGTAGATCGAGGGCCCAAAGCCAGACCCTGTGTCCCCAGAATCCACAGCTTAAATTACTTTGCTGCTGTAGAATTAAAATTCTGTAAAATAACAACATGAAAGCTGAGATGGTGGCAGAGAGAATAAAGCTGAAGCTTGTTAGTGTCTTTACATTATTCAGGAAAGCCTAAATATCTTGTTTAACTTTAGAATGTATTAGCTATGCATGTAAATATGTCAAAGGTAACCACTAAAAAATGGGATATTAAAGACACAAATTGGGAAAAAAAAAAAAAAGAAACTTCTCTCAAATGCAAAACAAGGAAAGAGAAAAAAAAAGCAGCACCAACAGAAAACACAAAATAAAGTCATAGAAGTAATTCCAAATGTATCAGGAGGATTAGTGTAAATATAAATAGACTAAGCCCCATTGATGAAAAGCACATGATCAGGCTACAGAAGATATTTTCTAAGTATACGGTATGTAATGCATACTTAAAACAAAAGGACGCAGAGAAAGGATAAACATGGACATATAGAAAAAGATGTGCCAAGCCCATACTGACCAAAAGCAATCTGGTCACATTTTATTGATATCTGGCAAATAGACTGTAAGGGAAAGGCATTGCAAGATAAAAGTATGAGATAAATAAGAACCACCGTAATTCATTCAGGCAATGTAATAGTTCTGAACTTGTTGCATTAGAATAATCTTATTATTAAATATAAATGGCTTAAAATAGATAAAGCAAAACTGCCAGAGCTACAAGGAGAAATTGACAAAGCTGCTGTCATCAGGAAAGATCTAAAGATACATCTTTAGTAATTAATAGATCAAGCAGAGAAAATTAACAAGACCTTAGAGGACGTGCATAGGAATACTTAACAAGCCTGCTCTATTAGACAAACACGGAACAGACAGAATGTTAAGTTAGAAATTTGAGGGGCACCTGCGTGGCTCAGTCAGTTAAACGTTTGCCTTTGGCTCAGGTTATGATGCCAGGGTCCTGGGATCATGCCCTATGTTAGGCTCCCTACTTGGCAAGGAGTCTGCTTCTTCCTCAGCCCCTCTCCCTGCTTAAATCTTAAAAAGAAAGAAAGAGGGACGCCTGGGTGGCTCAGTTGGTTAAGCGGCTGCCTTCGGCTCAGATCATGATCCCGGCATCCTGGGATCGAGTCCCACATCGGGCTCCTTGCTCGGCAGGGAACCTGCTTCTCCCTCTGCCTCTGCCTGCCACTCTGTCTGCCTGTGCTCGCTCTCTCACTCTTTCTCTCACAAATAAATAAATAAAATCTTAAAAAAAAAAAAAAAGAAAGAGGAAGAAAGAAAGGAAAGAAGAAAGGAAGGAAGGAAGGAAGGAAATAAATAAATTTAGATTGAGGGGGCACCTGGCTGGCTCAGTCAGTAGAATGTGTGACTCTTGATCTCCGGGTTGTGAGTTCAAGCCCCATGTTGGGTGTAGAGATTACTTAAAAACAAAATCTTTTTAAAAAAGGTGTTTATCCAAGGGAATATTACTCAATCATCAAAAAGGATGAAATCTGGCCATTTGCAATGACGTGGATGGAACTAGAGGGTAGTATGCTAAGTGAAATAAGTCAGAGAAAAATATACCATACAATTTCATTCATATGTGGAATGTAAGAACAAAACGGATGAATACAGGGGAAGGGAAGGAAAAATAAAATAAGATGAAAATTGAGAGGAAGACAAACCATAAGCGATGCCAAACTCTAGGAAACAAACTGAGGGTTGCTGGAGGGAAGAGGGGGTGGTGATGGGGTAACTGGGTGATGGGAATTCAGTGGGGGCACATGATGTGATGAGCGCTGGGTATTCTATGCAACTGTTGAATCACTAAATTTTACCCTTGAAACTAATACTATACTATATGTTAACTAACTAGAATTTAAATAAGGAAAGAAAAAAGAAAAGAAAAGGAACTTGGAGTGAGATCCCAAGCATAACAGAGATCAGAAAGTAAGCTGTGAAGCCCAATCCTCTAGATTTCTCCATGGAAATTCCAAGTAGGCTTCTAAAAATCTGATAAATGGGGCACCTGGGTGGCTCAGTGGGTTAAAGCCTTTGCCTTAGGCTCAGGTCATAATCCCAGGGTCCTGGGATCGAGCCCTGCATCGGGCTCTCTGCTCAGCAGGGAACCTGCTTCCTCCTCTCTGCCTGTCTTTCTGCCTACTTGTGATCTCTCTGTCAAATAAATAAATAAAATCTTTAAAAAAATAAAAATAAAAATCTGATGAAGCATTCACCAGCATTGAGGTATGAGATGGTCTGATTTGGGAAACTGCCTAGGATGTTTCTGAGAGGACTTCTTTGGCTGAGTCATTGCTCCCCACCACTAAAGCCAAGATGGGACCCACCTTTTATGTTAAATATAAATTAGTAGGGTTACCTGGGAGCTTGATGTAGAGTCCAAGAGTTTGGGTGGGTGCCAAGGCTTGGAGCAAAAGGCACTGACTGGCCCAAGATGGCAGGGCAGAGAGAATGCACAGGTCAGCCCTCCTTCTACAAAGTACAAAGGTGTTCCAAAGCCCAGGTGTGGATTTGTGGAGAGAGGACCAGCCTGGAGCCATTTAGATGAAAATCCTACCTTCATCTGGTCTCCCTGCTACTAATCATGCCCACTGTGATCTTCTGTCCAGCCTCACAACATAACGGCCAGATGGATCCTTTGAATCATATGAAACTCTACAATGGCTCCCAGTAAAAAGCCCAGGAAGAGCCAGTGTACCCAGCATGGTCATGGTCCCTCTGCCTGACCACTCTTCCCCAGCAATCCATTGAATGACCTGCTCCCCTCCTATAGGTCTTCACTTAAATGTCACCTTCTCTGTGAGGTCCACCCAGATTGGTCTATTTAACATTGCTTAGGGGTTCATATGTAGGGGCTCCCACTTTAAAGACAAGCAGAGGAACTGTCAGCAAAAGACAGGTACTGCAGCAGCAGAAGTGCCCGAAGGGCTGTGAAACCTGACCTGAACCTGGTAGGTGGCAGGAGAGGGAGCTATTACTATTATGCTGTAAATAGCACATATAGTTGGGGCACCTGGGTGGCTCAGTCGGTTGAGCATCCAACTGTTAACTTTGGCTCAGGTCATGAGATCAAGTCCCACATGGGGCTTCAAGCTCAGTGGGGAGTCTGCCTGAGATTCTCTCCCGTGCTCTCCTTCTGCCCCTCCCTCCACTTGTGCATGCATGCTCTCAAAATAAATAAATCTTTGGGGTGCCTGGGTGGCTCAGTTAAGCAACTGCCTTCAGCTCAGGTCATGATCCTGGAGTCCCTGGATTGAGTCCCACATCAGGCTCTCTGCTCGGCAGGGAGTCTGCTTCTCCCTCTGACCCCTCCCCTCTCATTCTCTCTCTGTCTCTCTCAAATATATAAATAAAATCTTTTAAAAAAATCTTAAAAAAAATAAACTGCACACATAGATTATACATAGATATACATGGATGATAGTTTTCACAATTAATTTTTTAAAGATTTTTCTTTATTTTAGAGACAGAGTGAGCACGACTGGGAGGGGTAGAGGGAGAGGGAGAGAAAATCTCAAGCAGACTCTGCCCTGAACGTGGAGCCTGACACGAGCCTCGATCTCATGACCCTGAGCTGATGACCTGAGCTGAAACCAAGAGCCAAAGGCTCAACAGATTGCACCACCCAGGCACCCCAACAGTTTTCATAATTTATTTTTTTTTTAATTTATTTATTTGTCAGAGAGAGAGGGAGAGCGAGCGAGCGAGCACAGGCAGACAGAGCGGCAGGAAGAGGCAGAGGGAGAAGCAGGCTCCCTGCCAAGCAAGGAGCCCGATGCGGGACTCGATCCCAGGACGCCGGGATCGTGACCTGAGCCGAAGGCAGCCGCTCAACCAACTGAGCCACCCAGGCGTCCCCAGTTTTCATAATTTAAAAAGAGAATGCATCTACACTTGTTTACATGCAGGTTGATAAATTCGGTGTTATTAGAAAATCAGCTAATATAAATTTACATCAACAGATCAAAGGAAAAAAATCATTAAAATATCATTTTTTAAAAGATACCATTTGTAAGAAGCAGCAAAAACAAAACAAAAAACACAAAAGCACAAAAAACTAACAGGAGTTTAAGACCGCCGAAGAGTAGCGGGACCCTAAGCTTAGCTCCTCCCTCCAACACCGCTGGATGGTCACCCAATCATTCCGAGCACCTGAGAAGTCAATCCGAAGTCTGAGAACAGAAACTGCAAGTCTACAAGTAGAAAAGCGACCGCGCTTTGGAAGGAGGAGAGTTGACTGGGAGGAGACAAGCTGAAGACTCTGCCGTGGGCGGGGAGCCCGCTCCCCCGCAATGAGGCTACCGCAAAGTATTATCAGTCATGTAAGCCTCAGAGGTCAACATCGGAACTTTCCGAAGTCCGCTACTGTGGGGGACGTGCCTGGCTTAAAGGGGCTCAGGCGATGATGTGGGGCGGAGTCCCAGCACTGACAGGGTGGTCTGGGGATCCCTGGGGTCACGGGAAGAATGAGTCGTGCCTAAGCGCTGTAATGATCCCGGGCACAGGAGCGGGAAGCCAGGGAGCAGCAGTCTAGGCTCTGCCCTTCTGCTCCATGTTGCCACAAAGTTGCAGCGCTGTGCAGTCCTGCAACGGCTTTCCTGGGATGGGTCAGCAAATGGCAAAGGCCCATGAGGACCGGCCCCCTGGGGACCATTGAGGGTCTGCTCTGCAGGAGTCCCTAAAATTTGGAGTTCTGAAACCCATCTCTTGCCTGACATGAAACAGCTCAGACAGAAGCAGGATGAACACAGAGTTCTGATGGAAACCGGGGAGCCAAGAGTGATTGGCCGCTCTTCGGTGAGGGCTCCGTGAAGGACTGAAGGACGGGGGTGCAAAGTTTCAGCTCCCGGTCTAGCGAGCTGGGCGACATATTCATCCCTTCCCACCTGGCGGGCTCAAAGCCTTCAGGGAGCCAAACAGCGCCACCTGGTGGAGACTGGAACTGTTTACACTGAGCCCTGGGCTCCGGAGTCGCACTTCCTCCAAAACAAGCCTGAGGGACCGCTGGCTCCTCCCCCAGAAGACAGGCACAAACAACTAGCTGGCACCAAGTCAACTGCTGATAGGCGGCTGCAAAGCTTCAGCTCTAGGGGAAAGAGGATATAGCTGCCTTTTTATTTTTATTCTTTATTTTTTATTATTTTTTCTTTTGCTTTCTTATTTTTTCAATTCCTTTTGAAATTTTATTATTCTTTAAAATTGTTAGTGATTTTATTTTATTTTATTTTTGGATCTAGATTCTTTTAACAAGCAGACCAAAACACACATAGGATCTAGGGAGTTTTTTGTGTGGTGTTTTTTTTTTTTTATTGTTGGTGGTTTGTTGGTTTGTTTGCTTTTTCTCCTTTTCTTTTCTGGACAAAATGACAAGATGGAGAAATTAACCCCCTCAAAAAAAGAATAGGAAGTAGTACTCATGGCCAGGAATTTAATGCAGATATAAGTAAGATGCCTGAGCCAGAATTTAAAACAATGATTATAAGGATATTAGTCAGGCTTGAAAACATTGTAGAAGACACTAGAGAATCCCTACTGCAGAGATAAAGGAACTAAAATACAGTCAGGCTGAAGTTAAAAATGCTATAGCCGAGATGCATTTTATGGATGCCATAAAAACAAGGATGGATGAAGCAGACGAATGAGTCAGACAAATGAGTCAGTGATATAGAAGATGAAATTATGGAAAATAATGAAGCTGAAAAGAAGAGGAAAAGAAAGGTAATGGACCACGAAGTCAGACTTAGGGAACTCAGTGACATTAAAACATAATAATATTTATATCATAAGAGTTGCAGAAGATGGAGAGAGAGAAAAAGGGGCAGAAGGTTTATTCTAACAAATTAGAGTTGAAAACTTTCCTAATCAGGGGATGGACACAGACATTAAAATCCAAGAAGCACAGAGAACTCCCACTAAATTCAACAAAAGTTGACCACTGCCAAGGCATGTCATAATCAAATTCACAAAATACACAGACAAGGGAGGAATCCTGAAAGCAGCTAGGGAAAAGAAAAATCCTTAACCTACAAGGAAAGACAGATCAGGTTCACAACAGATCTGTCCACAGAAACTTCTCAAGTCAGAAGACAGTGGTAGGATATATTCAAAGTGCTGAATGGGAAAGATATGCAGCCAAGAATTCTTTATCCAGCAAGGCTGTCATTCAGAATAGGAGGAGAGAAAAAGAGTTTCCCCAACAAATAAAAACTAAAGGAGTTCATGACCATTAAGCCACCCTGCAAGAAATTTTAAGGGGGACTCTTTGAATGGAGAAAAAAAGACCAAAAGCAACAAAGACTAGAAAGGACCAGGGGACGTCACCAAAAACACCAACCCTACAGATAACACAATGGCACTAAATTCATATCTTTCAATAGTTGCTCTGAATGTAAATGGACTAAATGTTCCAATCAAAAGACACAGAGTATTAGAATGGGTTAAAAAAACAAGATCCATGTATATGCTGCCAACAAGGGACTCATTTAGGACCTAAAGATACCTGCAGTAGCCACACTTATATTAGACAAGCTAGATTTTATTTTTTTAATTTGTTTTAGAGAGAGAGCGAGTAAATGTGGGAGGAAGGGAGAGAATCTGAAGCAGACTCTTAAGACACACTGAGTGTGTAGCCTGATGCAGGGGTTGACCTCATGACCCTGAGATCATGACTTGCACTGAAACCAAGAGCCAGACACTTAACCAAGTGAGCCATCCCGGTGCCCCACAAACTAGGTTTTAAAACAAAGACTGTAACAAGAGATGAAAAAGGGCTTTGTATCATAGTTAATGGGTCTACCCATCAAGAAGATTTAACAGTTGTAAATATTTATGCCCCAAACTTGGGAGCATCCAAATATATGAATCAATTAATAATAAACATAAAGAAACTCATTGATAATCATACAATAATAGTAGGGGACTTTAAGCCCCACTTACAGCAATGGACAGATCATCTAAGCAGAAAATCAACAAGGAATGACACACTGGACCAGATGGACTTAATAGATATATTCAGAACATTTCATCCTAAAACAGCAGAGCACATGTTCTTTTTGAGTGCACATGGAACATTCTCCAGAATAGATCTCATACTGGGTCACAAATCCGCCCTCAACAACTACAAAAAGATTGAGCTCATACTATGCAAATTTTCAGACAATGCTATGAAACTTGAAGTCAACCACAAGAAAAAATTAAAATACGTGGAGGTTAAAAAATAGCCTACTAAAGAATGAATGTGTTAACTAGGAAAGTAAAGAATAAAAAGAAAATACATGGAAGCACATGAAAATGAAAACACGACAGTCCAAAACCTTTGGGATGCAGCAAAGGAAGTCAAGTCCTAAGAGGGTAGTATATTGTAATACAGGCCTTTCTTAAGAAGAAAGAAAATTCTCAAAAAGAGGAAGAAGAAGAGGAGGAGGAGGAAGAGGAAGGGGAGGAAGAAGAAGAAAGAAAAGTTTCTCAAATACATAACCTTACACCTAAGGGAGCTAGAAAGGAACAGCAAATAAAACCTAAAATCAGTAGAAGAGGGGATTAGAGTAGAAATAAAGGATATAGAAACAACAAAACAGTAGAACTGATCAATGAAACTAGAAGCTGGTTGTTTGAAAGAATTAATAAAATTGATAAACCCCTAGCCAGACTCATCAAAAAGAAAAGAGAAAGTACCCAAATAGACAAAATTATGAATGAAAGAGGAAAGATCACAACCAATGCCTCAGAAATATGAACAATTACAAGAGAATACTATGAAAAATTATATGTCAACAAACTGGGTAATCTGGAAGAAATGGACAAATTCTTAGAAACTTCCAAACTACCAAAACTGAAACAAGAAGAAGCAGAAAATTTGAACAAACCTATACCAGCAAAGAAATTGAATCAGTAACCAAAAATCTCCCAACAAGCAAAAGTCCTGGGCCAGATAGCTTCCCAGGGGAATTCTGCCAGACATTTAAAAAAGAGTTCTTCTCAAACTGTTCCAAAAAATAGAAATGGAAGGAAAACTTCCAAACTCTTCTACAAAGCCGGCATTATCTTGATTCCAAAACTAGACAGACTCCACTAAAAATAGAATTACAGGCTAATATCCTTGATGAAGATGGATGCAAAATTCTCAGTAAAATACTAGCAAGTGGAATTCAACAGGACGTTAAAGTAATTATTCATGATGATCAAGTGGGATTTATTCCTGAGCTGCAGGGTTGGTTCAATATTCGCAAATCAATCAATGAGATACACCACATTCATAAGAGAAAAATGATAAGAAACATATGATCCTGTCAATAGGTGCAGAAAAAGCATTTGACAAAATACAGCATCCATTCTTGATAAAAACCCTCAACAACTGGGGAAACCTGGGTGGCTCAGTGGGTTAAGCCTCTGCTTCAGCTCAGGTCATGATCTTAGGGTCCTGGGATCAAGCCCCACATCCAGCTCTCTGCTCAGCAGGGAGCCTGCTTTCCCCCCACCCCCCACTCAAGTCTGCCTCTCTGCCTACTCGTGATCTCTGTCTGTCAAATAAATAAATAAATAAATATTTTTTTAAATACCACCCTCGACAACTCAACAAAGTAGGCATAGTGGAACATACCTCAACATCATAAAGGCCATATACAAAAGACCCAAAGCTAATATTATTCTCAATGGGAAAAAACTGAGAGCCTTTCCCCTATAGTCAGGAACAAGACAAGATATCCATTCTCACCATTACCATTTAACCTAGTACTGGAAGTCTTAGCTTCAGCAATCAGACAACAAAAAGAAAAAGAACACATCCAAATCAGCAAGGAAGAAGTCAAACTTCCACTATTTGTAGACAATATGATACTCTGTAGAAAAGCCGAAGGAGTCCACAAAAAAAATTGCTAGAACTAGTTCAAGAATTTGGCAAAGTCACAGCATATAAAATCAATGTGCTGACATCTGTTGCATTTCTATATACCAGTAATGAAGCAGCAGAAAAAGAAATCAAGGAATGGATCCCATTTGCAATTGCACCAAAAACAATAAGATACCTAGGAATAAACCTAACTAAAGAGGTAAAAGATCTGTACTCTGAAAACTATAAAACACTTATGAGGGGCGCCTGGGTGGCTCAGTGGATCAAGCCGCTGCCTTCGGCTCAGGTCATGATCTCAGGGTCCTGGGATCGAGCCCCGCATCGGGCTCTCTGCTCAGCAGGGAGTTCCCCCTCTCTGCCTGCCTCTCTGCCTAGTTGTGATCTCTCTCTCTCTCTCTGTTAAGTAAATAAATAAAATCTTAAAAAAAAAACCACTTATGAAATTGAAAAGGGCACAAAGAAATGGAAAAGCATTCCATGCTCATGGATTGGAAGAACATTGTTAAAACATCTATCCTACCCAAAGCAATCTACACATTTAATGAAATCCCTATCAAAATACCACCAACATTTTTCACAGAGCTAGACCAATTTTAAAACTTACATGGAATGAAAAAAGACACTGAATAGCTAAAACAATTCTGAAAAAGAAAAATAAAACTGGAAACATCACGATTCTGGACCTCAACCTCTATTACAAAGCTGTAGTCATCAAGACAGTATGGTACTGGCACAAAATCAGACACATGAACCAATGGAACAGAATAGAGAACCCAGAAATGGTCCCAAAACTGTATGGTCAACTAACCTTCAACAAAGCAAGAAAGAATGTCCAGTGGAAAAAAGATAGTCTCTTCAACAGATGGTGTTGGGAAACCTGGACAGCAATGTGCAGAAGAATAAAACTGGACCACTTACTTACACTATACACAAATATTAATCCTAAGTGGATGAAAGACCTAAATGTGAGACTGAAAACCATCAAAATCCTAGAGGAAAATTCAGGCAACAACCTCTTTGACCTCAGCTGTAGCAACCTCTTACTGACATCACCAGAGGCAATGGAAACAGAAGCAAAAATGAACTATTGGGACTTCCATCAAGATAAAAAGTTTTTGGGGCGCCTGGGTGGCTCAGTGGGTTAAAGCCTCTGCCTTCGGCTCGGGTCATGGTCCCGGGGTCCTGGGATCGAGCCCCGCATCGGGCTCTCTGCTTGGCAGAGAGCCTGCTTCCTCCTCTCTCTCTGCCTGCCTCTCTGCCTACCTGTGATCTCTGTCAAATAAATAAATAAATAAAATCTTTAAAAAAAAAAAAAAGATAAAAAGTTTTTGCACAGGAGAGGAAATAATCAGCAAGACTACAGAATGGGAGAAAATATTCCCAAACAACATGTCTGATAAAGGGTTAGTATCCTAAATCTATAAAGAACTTATCAAACTCAACACCCCAAAACCAAATAACCCAGTTAAGAAATGGGCAGAAGACATGAATAGACACTTTTCTAAAGAAGACATCAGATGGCTAATAGACACATGAAAAGATGCTCAACATCGGTCAGCATCAGGGAAATACAAGTCAAAACCACGATGGGATATCACCTTACTATGTCAGAGTGGCTAAAATTAACAACACAAGAGACAACAGGTGTTGGCAGGGATGTAGAGAAAGGGGAACCCTCTTGCACTGTTGGTGGGAACGCAAACTGGCGCAGCCACTCTGGAGAACAGTATGGACATTCCTCAAAAAACTAATTATAGAACTAACCTACAACCGAACAAATGCACTACCAGGTATTTACCCAAAGAATACAAAAAATACAGATTTGAAGGGGTTCATGCACCCTGATGTTTATAGCAGCACTATCAACAGTAGCCAGATTACGGGGGGAGCCCAAATGTCTATTGACTGATGAATGGATTAAAAAGATGTGATGGGGGCACCTGGGTGGCTCAGTGGGTGGAGCCTCTGCCTTCAGCTTGGGTTATGGTCTCGGGGATCAAGCCCCGCATCGGGCTCTCTGCTCAGCGGGCAGTCTGCTTCCCCCTCTCTCTCTACCTGCCTCTCTGCCTACTTGTAATCTCTGTCTGTCAAATAAATAAATAAGATCTTTTAAAAAAAGATATGACGTATATATAATGGAATATTACTCAGCCACCAAAAAGAATGAAATCCTGCCATTTTCAGTGACGTGGATGGAGCTAGAGGGTATTATGCTAAGCAAAATAAGTCAGTCAGAGAAAGACAGATACCATGTAATTTCATTCATGCATGGAATTTAAGAAAAAAGACAGATGAGCACATGGGAAGGGGGAAAAAAGGAGAGGGGAAACAAACCATAAGAGGCTCTCAACGATAGAGAGTAAACTAAAGATTGGTGGAGGGAGGGGGTGCAGGATGAGTCAGATGGATGATGGGTATTAAAGAGGGTACTTGTGATGAGCACTGGCTGGGGTATGAAAGTGACGATGCACTGAATTCTACTCCTGACACCAATATTTCACTGTATGTTCACTAAAATTTAGACAAAAAATAAAAAAAAGAAACCTAACAAAGAAAAAATGCATAGTCCTTATAGAAAAAAATGATAAAATGTAATTTACAGATACTGAAGGAAGATTTTTTTTTTAACTTTATTTATTTGTCAGAGAGAGAGGGAGAGAGAGAGAGCGAGCACAGGCAGGCAGAGTGGCAGGCAGAGGTAGAGGGAGAAGCAGGCTCCCTGCCGAGCAAGGAGCCCGATGTGGGACTCGATCCCAGGATGCTGGGATCATGACCTGAGCCGAAGGCAGCTGCTTAACCAACTGAGCCACCCAGGCGTCCCCTGAAGGAAGATTTAAATTAATGGGTTTACCCATCGTATCTGTGGATTGGAAAATTCCTTAGCATAAAGCTGACCATTGCCCCTAATTTGAGCTGTAGATTCAACAGACTTCCAATTAAAATCTCAACCGGGTTTTTGTTTGGTTTGGTAGAAATTGACAAGCACTTCTAAAATCTCTATGGAGGGACACCTGGGTGGCTCAGTTGGTTAAGCGGCTGCCTTCGGCTCAGGTCATGATCCCAGCATTCTGGGATCGAGTCCCACATAGAGCTCCTTGCTCAGCAGGGAGCCTGCTTCTCCCTCTGCTTCTGTCTGCCTGTGCTCGCTCTCTCTCTCTCTCTGACAAATAATAAAATAAAATCTTAAAAAAAAAATAAAATAAAATAAAATCTCTATGGAAGGGGGGCGCCTGGGTGGCTCAGTCAGGTAAGTGTCTGCCTTCTGCTCAGATCATGATCTCTGGGTCCTGGGACCCAGCCGTGCATCCTGCTTCTCTCTCTCTCTCTCTCTCTCTGGTCCTCTGCATCTCCCCACAACTCATTCTCTCTCTCTCTCTCAAATAAATAAAAAACAAAAATAAAATCTGTATGGAAGAGTCAGGGACCTCAAACAGTCAAACATTATCCAGTGGTGGTGGTGGTGGACAGGCGGGCGGATATCTGCCCAACCAGACACCAGACTACCTCTCCTACTTGGTCACTAAAAGCATAATAGTCAACCAATGGGCAGAAAGGAGAGCCTGGAAACTGACCCTGTGCACATGGAAACTGGGTAAACACCAGTGATCCCACTGTGGGTCCCTGGGGGAAGAGCTGAAACTATCCAGTAAAAAAAGTTTCTGAGATCATCAGTAATCCGCATAAAGGAGGAATTAAACAGGAATCCCTGCTTCTCACTGACAACAGAAATCGACTCCAGGTGGATTAAAGGCTTAAATGAGAAAAGCAAAACTAAATACTTTAGAAGACTATATAAAAGATTTTCTTCATGACTCAGTGTGGGATCGGATTTCTTCAATTCACTCTCCCTGGAACCTTCTCGCGGCGGAAAGAGCAACTCCATCCTCCCCGGCTTTCCGGTCAAAAACCTTGAAATCAACCTTAATTCCTCTCTCATACACCCCAAATCCATTTACTAGAGTATTCTGTCCTCCAGCTTACACAAATACTCAGAATCCTACTGTGCCATTACTCCCCTGGGCTGCCATATTGCCCAGCAATGCCTCCAGAGTTGTGCAGGGCCCCTGCCCTGCTCCCTAGACAAGCCACCACCATCTCTCCCACCTGTATTTTTGCAGTCCACTCCTCACTGTTCTCCCCGTCTCTACCCCAGCACCCCCACAGCTATACCCTATGGCAACTAGAATAGGTCTTTTCACCAACAATGCCCTTCTCCCGCTTAAGACCCTCCCCTGGCTTCCCCACCCTGCCAAGGAAAGAGACTCTCTGCGACCTTCCCCACTGAGCCCATCTCCTGTCTGATTTCCTCTCTGGTTCAGCCACAGCCTGGATCAGCAAGGGCAAGGCTGAGGGGGTGAGTGGAAACAAGAGGGATGCCTGGGTGAAGCCCAGCGATGCTAAGGCTGAATGAAGCCCGAATTCATGATGCTTGTCAATGTCTGCTGCGATGTAAATGTTACCGTGGCCAATGCCATGCCCATCAGTCAGGGCAAATTTAACAACGGGTTCTTGTAAGCAGATGGGTGCAAGCCAGTGTGCGCTGGTTCCAGCACCACCCCGGGCCCAGCTGCCAGGGTTGTGTTTCTCAGACTGGCAAACCGTGCACAGATGACTTTTAGATAATTCTTTTATGTTTGGGTAGATGTTACCGTCCGAGGCTGTGCGCACCCTTGGGTGATAATTATTACGGAGGCAAGAGGAAGGCAGGAACCCCGAGGCCCAGAACAAAAGACAATCTGAGCTGTCTTCTCTCTCCCTCCTCCAGCACCTCCCCTTCTCCAGGCTCAAAGAAAGAACCAGAAAGACTTCCCGTGGCTGTCTGGTTCCTTGGGTGATGGGGATCTGAGCCCAGTGAGGAGGTCTGCCAGGCCCTGGGGTCACGGGAGAGGGCCTGGCGGGACAGAGGGAAGAAAGAAGGGGCGAGAAGAAAGTCATGTTTGGCAATGAGGAGAGACTTGAACATGGGGGCTGAGAGAAGTCCCTGGGAGCGGGCTGTGGACCTCCAGCTGAGCCGGCCAGTAAACCACGTTGGGAACGGGGTCATAGCTGGGGAGGTGACCCGAAGCCGAGGAAAGACTCTGGGGCTCTGGAGGCAGGAAAAAAATGGATTTGAGCTCTGATAAACTTCTTGGTACCTAGAGGTCTTGGGCAAACCGTTTCTAATGAGCCCGTGAAATGGAGCTACTAGTCGCAAAGAAACAGGATGACGGCTGACCCTCAGGAAACACTGAACACTGACGTCCGAAGCTCCAACCCTCCCTTCTCCCCAGGCAGTGCCAGCACGGCTCCAGCTCCGGGAAGGGGAAACAATGGCTTGCTCTGTGGCTTGTTTCGAGCCCCAGGCCAAAAGCCTTCAAGCGGCATTTCAGCGTCCTGTCAATGACCCAGTGAGGGCCACATCGTCATTACTATCCCCACGGTGCCAGGAAGGTGACCGAGGCCCTGAGAGGTGAAGGATCCTGCCCGAGGCCACACCCAGGAAGCAAGAGAGCTGAACTTTGAACCTAGGAAGCCCGATACTGTCACTGTGACCAGAGGTCCCCAGGTCAGGGGTGCCCGGGCCTCACTCTAGCAGACTAGGACACCGGAGGTACCCGGGGAGTGAGGAGTCATTCGCCAGCTGGGATCGATCATCTGCACAGTGGGAATGGATTTGCCTGGGCCCCGGACATGCCTGGCACAAGGTGCAGGGCCCAGAGAGGGCCCTTGGTGGCCACACAATGAGTGTCCCATGTTCCCAGGAATGTGTACTGGGTCTCAGACCCCATAGGGGTCCAGGAACGTATGGTTTGGGGACCGCAGGTGCTGACAGCCCCCACTCTTGCCCCCCTGCCCTGACCTTGAAACAGGTTTGATCGCATGTTGTAGCCCAGGTCATAGTAGTCTGAGAAGATGGAGGTGATTTCCACGGGACTCTGGGTCCTGCTGGGCCATGAGTTTGCCCTCTGCTGGCCCTCAAAGACTTCACCGATAGCCCTTCGAGCCTGCGCAGCCAACCAGGGAGGAGAGACAAGGGATAGAGGAGCAGGATCAGCCCCCTATTTCCCCTCCAACTCCTCCTCCCTCTCACCCGCCCTCACCATCCCCTACCCCACCCCTACCCTGCAGCCTTGAGCCAGGCCCAGGGCTGGGGAGCTGGGAGAGCTGAAGACCCTCCACCCCTCACACTACCCCACCTCCCACATGGGCACTGGGGAGAGTAACCATCATAGAACCTCCTCCTTGCTTTGAGCGCCTACTGTATACCATCGGAAGAGGTCTTCATAAGGTAATATTACCCCTACCATTTTATAAATGAGGAAGCTGGGCCCCGGGGCAGGACGCACATGTGATCACAGCTGGTGAACTGCAGAGCCCCGCTTGCCTCTAGAACAGAGTCATCCCCCAAGTCCGTTCTGGGCTCCTGAGATTTCACTGGGGCCTACTCCTTCCTGTACCAACGAGGGCCCTGGGAGGCTCAGAGTGACTGAGCCCAGGCCTAGGAGCCAGGAAACCGGGGTTTAAGTCCCAGTTCTGCGATAACGCAGTGGCTGACATTGGGCAAGTCCCTGGGCCTCTCTGGGCCTCAGTTTCCCTACTTGTAAAATAAGGATGAGGACAGAACTGGATGGTCTTTGAAGTAGCTTCCTGTTCTGATAGTCACTGGCTCAGGGACAACTGTGATGTGTCAAAGCCAGATAGAAAAACGAAATCTCGGGGTGCCTGGGTGGCTCAGTCATTAAGCGTCTGCCTTCGGCTCAGGTCATGATCCCCAGGTCCTGGGATCGAGCCCCGCATTGGGCTTTCTGCTCAGCAGGAAGCCTGGTTCTCCCTCTCCCACTCCCCTTGCTTGTATTCTTCTCTCACTGTGTCTCTGTCAAGTAAATAAATAAAACTTTAAAAAAGAAAAACCAGATCTCTCAATTCAAGCCCGGGACAGCACAGGCCAGAGAGAGAAATGACAGCTGCCAAAGCTGGAAGGGCAGGGGGAGACTGTGACCACAGAGCCAGGCTCAAACTGGGATAAGATCTTCCAAGTAGGACAGGACATTCAGGATGGTGGCCTCCCAGATTAGCAGGTGGGTGTGGTCGCCACACCTTAAGATGACAAAGTAGAGGGGGGACCCTGCCCACAGCCTTTGTGATCCCGGAAATTCCACTTGCTCAGGGTGACCCCAAGCTGATCATATCACCTCTCTGAACCTCTGTTGTACCGTATGTTCAAAAAGAAGCTCTAACTCGGGCCTGGCCTGGTGCACAGCATAGTCACTGTGGGGTTGAGATGATGACTTTGACAGAAAGTCTCAAAACACCAGAGCAGGAAGACCTCCTAGCATTTGACCAGAAATAGGAATTTTATCTCAACTTTCAGGTTATCCATAGTAACTTTGTGGAATCATGCATCAAGTCAGGGGAAAGATGCCGGCATTGACTAGTGATGTCTGCCACGCGTACAGTCTAGGAAAGCTGGGATATGCATGCCATCGATTTGTCAGCCTGATCTAGACCAATGGCCTCATTTGCAGAGATAGAGACAAGAGCCCAGAGAGGGGAAGTGAGTTACCCAAAGTCGCCCAGCATCCAGGGGGCAGAGCCAGGATTCAAACTCAAGTCTTCTGATCCCCAGTCAATACCATCTCCTTTAGGAGACTTGCTCAAGTAAAAAGCATCTAATCCAAGAGCAGACTTATAACTGGAAAGTCAGTAAGGGCCAGGCACCCAGAATATGTTAGCCCAGCTTGGATCCTTACCCCGTAGAACTGGATGAGTTTAATTCACTGAACCACTCTAAGCCTTGGGCTCCTTATCCATAGGATGGTGTTAATAATACCTTCCTCATGGGGAAGATCAAGTGAATCATTTTATATGAAGACTTGCTCTGCCTGGCACCTAGCAAAGGCATAGTCAATGCTCCTCTCTAATGATACTATTGTAGGGCTCTGTGCTCAAGAGCAGGCTCCTTGGGGGGAGGGGGGGCTATATGTCTCCATGTATAACCCTCCTTCTGCTCCCAGCCCACGTGCCAGCACAGATACCTGCTCCTCCGAGACAAGGTCATCCACCACGTTGCTCCCAAACTTGTGACGAATGTTGTCAGGAATGATGCTGCTTCTCGGGCCCTGGGCTCCTGTCTTGGGGCCTTCCTTCAGCCCCTGGTTTGGCTGAGCCCCCTCTCGGAAGGAAGCCCTGCTCTCCCTCGAGGAGGGTCTGTAGCCTCCCTTCCTTGGGGACCCACGCTGTGGGTCCATCCCCGGGGACAGATGGTCGCTGCTGATGACCGATGGGGGTGGAGTCCGGACCTCCTCTGGGTGGAACTGCCTTAGGGGGCTGCCTCCCCGGTACAGGGTCTGCTGTGGGGAGACTGGGGCCTGGTACTTGAACTTAGAGGTATCCAAAGGGCTGGGGGCAGCTCTCCAGGGTTCCGTGTCCTGCTGGTCTTCCTTGCTGTTCAGATGGGCCCTGGGCAAAGTGGTTGCACCTGAACAGGGGCAGAGAGGGAGGGAGGGAGACAGACAAGTGCACAGTGGGGGGGCAGGAAGGGATACAGTGATGGGAGTAGGGAGAAGGAAGAGACAGCCCCAGAGCCCCAGAGCAGCAAAAGAAGGTGAGGGAAACAAGGGACCCCACAAGAAACTGCTTTCTCTGCTCCTTTTGCTGCCTCTACTCTCGCTAGGACCTAGACCCCCCCCCCCATCCCTTCACTCCCCTGCCCTGCACACCCAGATGGGCCTTACAGAACAGACAGTGCATGTCGTCCTCATAAAGGTCAAGGATTTAATGATTTTTTTTTTTTGGAGTCTTCCAACACAATAGATAGTATCTAAGGAGTGATGTGAACATTTTCCAAGACCACCGACTCACCAAGACCCTTGGCTCCAGGTGTAAATGACTTAGAGGGAAACCTAAACATGCATCTTTGTTCCTGGATGCCTGAGAAGACAGGCACTGGACCACCATCCTCAGTACAAGTCCCAGGCCCCGTGCAGACAGGACTCACTCTCCTTTCCTTTCTGAGCCTCCCAGACACTCCGTATCTGCGCACTCTGTCTTCAGTAAACTCTGCTCTCACTTCCTCTTGGCATGCACTTGACTTCTATACTGTGCAAAGCCAAAGACCCGCTTGGCTGGTCCTGGAGGAACCCCTCTGGGTCCTCGGACCCCGCCAGTCTGCATCAAAGAGCGGGGGACAGAGGGAAGGCACAGGATCCAGGAGCACAGGTGAGACATCAGGAGACAGAGAGGAACAAGATAGTTTGCTTGGAGTCTGCCAAGCCTCCCAGCAGACGGGATCATCCCACATTGTTTTAGACAATAGGAGCGACAGCCTTGAGGTCTAGCTGTGTGACCTTGACGTCTCTGAGCCTTAGTGGACCTAGCTCCATCTGATTCGTCCCCTTCCCTTCTTTGAACCCCCCAGCCACCCAGTGAAGGAAACCACAGCCGTGGAAGCTGGCAGACAGGCATCTTGGCTTTTGGCCAAGTCACGGAGCTGGATGGCCAGGTCTCTCTCTGCCTTCAGAGCGGCCGCCCAGCCCCCACTTCCCTCTGCTATTGTCACTATTCAGGTGGCGTCACCCCAGCCACTTCCCCTGCTCTCACACCTCCACAGGTCTCCCCTTCTGGCCCTGACTCCCAGCCCCAGAGGGCTCTTGCTCCCAGCCTGCCGGCCTCCTCCCTCTCTTCACCCAACCCTGGCTCCTACCAAACTAGCTGTTCCTTCTCCCCACCCGTATGGCCACCTCCCATGTCTGCCCAGGCTGGTTCTGCTACCTGAGAGCACACCCTTCCTTCTCCATGAGACAAAATCCTACCCCCCTTCAGTTCCTTCTAATGCCATCTTGCCAGGAAGTCCTCCCGGACACTACCCCACGCTGGCCTGGCCGAGGACTCCACACCCCTCTCACGATCCTGGGCTTTCCCTTTCTCCATCCCTGTGGGCTACAGACCTCCTCATGTCCCCTCCAGGATGGGAGGTGGTGGGTGGCAGTCTCACTGAGGCAAGTCCACGGGTGAGTGGATCCTGGATCCCCCTCAGCGCCCATCAGACAGCTCTGTGCATTGGAGCTGCGGGTAGAAGCCGTCGGCCAGCTGGGGAGTGGGGAGTGGCCATTGGTGGGGGGGTGTGCGGACCCAGAGGAACACTGTGCCTCGTCAGGGTAAGACGCCATTTCTTTTCATGATCACAACTCTGACATCAGGCTGCCTCTGACAGTGGGTGACCCTTTATCTAACCCCAAAGGTTTTTCTCTTTGTGGTGACTAATCCCATAAGTAACAATGTATCTGACAACCAGCCTCAGGAGACTCAATTTATGCAACATGTTACTTGTGATCACACCCTGGTGGTGTATAAATTTTTCCTTACTTATTCTTTCTGGTATTTTCTGTGCGAAATACAGAAGAGGAGCCCTTCCCCCACCCCCATTCCCTACCCCCACCCCACACACAGCCTTGGCCTCACCCCCTGCTCCCCCATCTTCAATCCCAGGTGACAGCTCTAAACACATTTGGTGAGCTGCCCTCCAAAATGTCCTAGATGGTTCCTCCAGGCCTCTTGAAGGGTTCATGGTTCTGCTTTGCTTTTGTTTCTAGATGAGATTGGATTCTATGGATTGCTTTGTAACTTGCTGTTAAAAAGCATCCCACTGAGGTGCCTGGGTGGCTCAGTCTGTTGGGCATCTGCCTTTGGCTCGGGTCATGATCCCGAGGTCCTGGGATCGAGTCCCCTGTTGGTCTCCCTGCTCAGCGGGGAGTCTGCTTCTCTGCCCTTCCCCTGGCTTGTGCTCTCATTCTCTCTCTCTCTCTTTCGCAAATAAATAAATAAAATCTTAAAAACAAAACAAACAAAAGTCCCACTGGGCCTTGGGGATTGACCTGTTGCATCAGACACAGACCGGACAGGGCTCCCCAGCAGTCCCACTGTTGAGCATTCTGATTGCCCCAGGCTGTCTTTTCAGAACAGGCTGCTGGAAAGCAGCAGGTCTTGCCGGCCTTTGGGGGTTTTAGTTCCCTCTCGCCAGACCCTGCACTGATCTGCGAGAAAAACCCTTCCCAGGGGCCCTGGAGACAGAGAAAGCTGATATCCAAGCCCGCCTGCCTCCTCCTTTCCTTTCCTCCTCCCTCTCCCCAGCCGGGGAAATCAGATGCCCCTTCATTCTTCCTCCTTTGTCATCGACACAAAAGGCAGAGGGAAAAACCTGTTCGGCAGACCAAAAAGTCTCCAGTCCTTCCAGTCCTGGTGCTGCCCCACCAAGCAGGCAGCCAAGCAAACGGGAGCCTCTGGGCACTACCGAGGCTTCCAGGATGGGGAGGGTAGAGTGGGGGCAGGCATGAAACACGCTTGGCACACTCGGCATCCACCAGCTCAGCCATGGCCCCTCCACCCTGCTTCTGCTCAGGACTCCAGCGGCGGAGCTCCCGGTTTCTCCCAGGCCGTGCTCCCGACTGCCTCAAACATGAGCACGTTATAGCAGAATTCCCTGCTCCCCCTGCCCACCCTCCAGGGTGATGAGCGCCTCACTGGCCGGGTCCTGGCTTCGAAGGCTGATACTGACCCAATTCACACACTGAGGGAGCACCTACATCAGGTGCTGTGCCCAGCACTGGGGGCGTGACAGGGAACTAAAGGGCCAACCCCTGTCCTCTTGGAGCTCAGGGTTTGTTGAATGAATGAGTGTGGCCTGGTGGCCCAGGAGCCTCATTGCAGCTCTGCCCCATCCCTTTGGCAGGAAAAAGGGCAAAGTGAATCTAGCTTCACTTGCTAGTGTGAGGTTCAAATGGTCTGTGGTCAGTTTACCCGGCTTAGCCCTTAATCAGAATCCCCCCCCCCCAAATACCCCACCCATTACATTTGCAGGTCCTTGTGCCCCTCCTGGTGCCTGCATCCGAACCGCCTTGGGAGAGGCTGGGATCTGAGGGTTTAACAAGCCTGGGTCCTTGGGTTGTTGGAGACAGCTTCCAGCAGCCATTTCCCCCCAGTCTCACTGGATGGCCACTCACCATGGGGCCCCTGTCAGAGCTGACCTGACTCAGTCACCCCTACATTGAAAGCAGAGCCCCCATCTTGGGGATCAGGCCCATCTGCCTCTCCTGCCCTCCAGCTGTATTCCCTAGGCTGCACCAAAGCACCAGGCCTCTTACTTCCAGACTTTTGCCCACACTGTTCCCTGTGCCCAGAACACTTCCTTCATCCCTCCTTGGGCCACACCATTCCCTGGGCCTGGCTCACTCAGGACGGATATGCACCTTCTACCCCCCTCCTCAGCCAGCCCCGGCCCCCACTGGGTTTTCCCTCATCCCTGCCCTCTGGGTGCACACTTCCCCTCTGAGTCCCACAGAGGGACACAGCACTGGGGCCACAGTCCCTGGCTGGATGGGGCAGTGCGGGGCGAAGCAATATTCCCCTCCCTTTGACTTCTGTCTTCAAATAGAATCCAGAGGAAGTCAGGGCCCCGCAGTGGGTCTAGAGGCACAGGTGAGACTGAGGGAGGAGGAGAAGGGCCTATGCCCTACTGCCCACAGGGCACCCATCCAGAAGCTCTGGTCCCTGGTCAGCCTGTCCTACCTGCTCGGTGGCCCAGCTCCATCGACTCTTGCTCTGGGATATGTAATTCCAAGCTTAGCCCTGTAGACAAAGAAACACATTTGGTCATCTCAGATAACACACAGTCTACAGGGAGGCTTGTGGTCATCTGTCCAGCCCCTGACCAGAGGGACCTCCATGTTGTTTCCAGTCCTCTCTGGTACTCAGCAAGCCCCCCTGCCACCATGCCCCATCCTCCCTGGCCTGCCTTCTGGACCCCTGCAGACTCTGCCCTCTTGGAAAAGCCCAGGTCACTTTCAATGCCAGTGCCTCAAAGAACTTTCTCGAACAGCCTGGGGGCCCTGAGCTCCTCTTGCCCTTTGCACCCTCTTCCTTCCACTTTGTCCCCCCTCTGCACCACCCAATGCTTCCCTGGGATCCCCCAGCAGGCCTCTGGCTGTGGGAGGCCTTGCCCCAAGCCCCCTCTCCTGGTGGCTGTTTGCCTCCCTGGAAGGAGGACTGTGTCCATTTTAATAGCCGGTCTTTCAAGCTCCAGGGAAAGGAAACAGCTTGGCCAACATAGGAGAGCTGAGATCAGGAGCCACACTGTTGGGACCTCAGTCTTTGCTCCACAAAACAGGCCTTTGGACCAATTTTGAAGAGCAGTTCTGGCATCTCCAATAGCCCCTGGGGCATTCAGGTTTGTGTTCCTTTTCCTAGTGATCTTCTTATTCAAAATATCTAATTTTATTGCAGTGTCTTTAAGATTTTCGTGAATCTCGTAATATGAAAAAGTGAAATGTTGTGTCGCATACGGTGGATGCTTAGTCCCTAGGCCTAAGCAGGAAGTATCTTTGGAATAAGGAAAACATAGAAGTAGTAAGTTAGAACCGGAAGGGGTCTTTGGGATCAACTAATCCAATCCCTTCACTTAATGGATAAGGAAACCAAGGCCCAGAGAGGGTGAGTGACTTTTGTTGGGTCACCCTGCAAGCTGGTCTGCTGGTAAGCTCAGAGCAGATTAAGAACCAGATCAATTTTAGGGATGCTTGGGTGTCTCCATCAGTTAAGTCTCTGACTTTGGCTCAGGTCAGGATCTCAGGGTCCTGTGATCCTGTTTGGTGGGGAGCCTGTTTCTCCCTCTCCGACTCTCCTCCCACTTGTGCTCTCTGCCTCTCTCAAATACATAAATAAGATCTTTAAAAAAAAAGGATCGATTTTATTCTTTTGAAAAATCACAAAGCAAAACACCTTATTAATGTTGACAATAATTGTGTAGTAATAACTGTGTGATTGTGAAGCTTCTGACAGGACTCCCTGTGATCCTGCCCTCCCATTCTTACACAGCATTAGCCCCCCCACCCCATCCCCCTGAGGGTGGGCTTGACTTTGCAGCTTGCTTTTGATCAAGAGAACATGACAAAAAAAAAAAAAAAAAAAAAAAAGGAGGATGTCACTTTGAGTGACATCTGTCTTATTCACACTCTCTCTGGCTCTTTTTGGCTTGTTTGCTCTGGTGGAAGCAGCTCCCATGTTTTGAGCTGCCCCATAGAGAAGCCAACAGCTCATGAGGAACAGAGACCCCTGGTCCAATAGTCCTCAAAGAATTGCATGAGTCTTACCCCCGGAAGGAGCATGAGAGTGGATCCTTCCCCAGTTGAGCCTTCATATGAGAACACAGCCCAGTTGACATATTAATTACAGCTTGTGGGGGACCCTGAGCCAGAAGACCCAGCCAGATTACACCCAGGATCCTGACCCATAGAGACTGGAGAAAATAGATTTGTACTTTTTTTAAGCACGTAGTTTGAAGTTGCTAAGCTTTGTGGTCATTTGTCATGCAGCAATACAATAGCTCACTAACATATATTTTGGGACCAAGAATGGGTTGCAGCTGTGACAAATACCTAAAAATGTGGGTGTTCATTTGGAACTGGGCAGTGGTTGGAGTGTGGGTGGATTTTGAAGGAAAAAGGCTTAAATTGCCTTAAACAGATGAGTAGAAATCTGGACTTGGAGCTATTGTCCATTGCTAGCACCAAAGGACATGAGGAATTGTTCTTAGAACCTGGAGGAAGATGTGTCCTTGACTCTGTCATTGATAGTTACATGGAAGCAGAACCCATGACTAATGGGTAATCTAGCAAAGGAGATTTTCCAAGCAATGCAGGGAAGTTGTCTGCTGGTTTCTTCCTGCTTGTAGTGAAATGTTAGAGAAGAAAGAAGCATTGAAGGAAGGACCATTAAACATAAAAGAGGCAGGACTTACTAGTTCTGGAAATTTTCATCCTCTCCAAGCGCCAAAAGATGCTAACATTAAGAAATGGCTTCAGATCACTGTCAGGAAAAGGTAGTCAAGGGTGTGACTGTACCACCTTTTGTTAAAAGCTTATAAAGATAGGGCACCTGGGTGGCTCAGTCAGTTGGGCATCTGCCTTCCGCTCAGGTCACGATCCCCAGGCCCTGGGATCGAGCCCCACATCGGGCTCCCTGCTCAGTGGGGAGCCTGCTTCTCCCTCACCTCCCTTCCCTGACTTGTGCCCTCCCTCTCTTTTTCTCAAATAAATAAAATCTTTTTTTTAAAAAAAGGGAAACCTTATAAAGAGAAAAAGCATATTATTCAGTCACACAGAGGACCCTTTAAAGAGATAAGGATGCTCCTGAAAGACCCCCAGTGGGGTAATAGGGCCCCTAGGAAGCTTAAAGGTGCTCTCTCTCTGCAGGGCAGAGACCCTGTAGGCTTCAGTTATTGAGAAAACCATATCGGCAAAAGCACTTAGCAGCTTGGAGCAAAGAGGGCAGAGACAGTACAAAATGGGAGAGACTAGTGGACTCTCCAATTCTACCAGTAGAAGCATATGCTACTTGGCATACACACATGCTTTTATTCTATTTACTTATATATTATATTATATTATATTATATTATATTATATTATATATTATTTATTTTTAAAAGGATTATTAGGGAGTGGAAGCCAGTACCTGTAGGGCACAGTTGAGAACCATGGAGAATTACTCCCAGGCCTTGAAACCCAATCAGGAAAATTCAACATTTCCTTGGCTGGATTTCAGAACTGCTATGGGCCAGTGACTCCTTTGTGTCTCCAGCGTCCTCATTTTTGAATAGGGGTGTCTATCATTTTTATCCCGGGTCTGCCACACCATTTCGTGTTGGGTGTGCTCAGAATAGGCAGCCTAGTTTCAAACAGGTAGCTTAGTTTCATAAGATCTACTTCTGGGGAGGGACTGAGCTCAAGAAATCACACCCAAGGAGTCTCATCCCTGCCAGGGCCTGATTTGTAGAACCAGGTCTAGATTTAGAGCTGATGCTGTAATGGAATGAACCCTTTTGAGATCTCAAGCAGAAATGAATTTATTTGGCATATGGAAGGGCTGTATATTATTGGGGCCTAGAAGGGGGACCTAGATAGCCATTGACATGGCTTACAAGGATCCTGTTCCTTGCTATTCACAACTTTGTACCATCCCTCCCCTTGAGTGTGGGCTGGACCTGTTGACTCGACTTCTAACCTAACAGGATATGTGATGGGATGCTGCTTCCAGGGTCAATGAAGATTGAATATAGAGACTGTGACTCTGGCTCATTCACACTCTCTCAGGCTCTCCTTGGCTCACTCACTCTGATAGAAGAAGGATCCATGTCATGAGCTGCCCTCTGGAGAAGCCCACAACCAGGATCTGAGGGAGGGTCCTGGTCCACAGCTTCTGGGTAACTGAGGCTCTCAGGTCAACAATCCATGAGGAACAGAGTCCTAGCATATGCATGGCCCTGGAAAGGGGTCCTTCTCTAGTTGAGCTTTGATTATAGTCTGTGGAAGACCCTGAGACAGGGGATCCACTGGAGCTGCATCTGTATTTCTGACCCAAAGAAACTGTGAGATTAAAAAAAAAAAAAAAAAAAAAAATCTTACGGGAACCTGGGTGGCTCTGTAGGCTAGGCATTTGGTTCTTGATTTTCAGCTCAGGTCATGATCTCAGGGTTGTGAGACTGAGCCCCACATCAGGCTTCATGCTGAGCATGGAGCCTGCTTGGGATTCTCTCTCTCCCTCTGCCCACACCCCAAATTAACTAATTAATTAATTTATTTATTAAAATGTTCTTTTTTTTTTTTAAAGATTTTATTTATTTGACAGATAGAGAACACAAGTAGGCAGAGAGGCAGGCAGAGAGAGAGGGAGAAGCAGGCTCCCTGCTGAGCGGAGAGCCCAATGTGGGGCTTGATCCCAGGACCCTGGGATCATGACCTGAGCCGAAGGCAGAGGCTTTTTAAAAATATTCTTAAAGCCACCAAGTTTTGGGATGATTTGTTAAATGGCAAGAGATAACTGATACAGCTCGTATGTTACACCTTCTCACATCTGGTAGATGAGTCTATCTTCCTAAGGACTCAGGTGTTCAGAGAAAATATTAACTCCCCCTCTTTCATAGATGGAGAAACTGAGGCTCGGAAAAGACATGGGACTCCAGCCAGGTGGCACTGAAACCAAGCCCAACATCTTCCGTCTCCTTCAAGCGAACTGTCTGCTCCTGTCCCCATTCCCCATCCCCAGCGCCCACGGCTGTGTCCCATTGGCCCTAATGCTACCCCCGGCCCCCAGCAGCCTGAACTGGCTTGAGCAGAAGTGCGGACTCACTGCCAGTCTCTGGTCTGGAGAGAAAGGTCCCAAGAGACGTCAGTCAAGGAGGATGGGGGAGGAGGTCCAGTTACTTCTGGGTACTCTTCCCTCACAAGCAGCCCTGAATGGAGAGAGGAAAGATGAAATTCCTGGTCCCGGGAGACCCCCGCCCACCTCACTGGTCTCTGCCTCACCTTTCCACTCTATCTCATAACGTCAGAAAACACGTGAACCACTCTGGTGTGTGCTGCAGCCCAGGAGTGCTGATCCACACTGCTGAAGCTCTGGTTAAGACCCCTGAGTGGTTGCTAGGGAGGAGCCGTCCTCTGCTCCTGGAGTCGCCATGGTGAGCACTGTTCATGGGGCTCTGTTACCTCACAGGGCTCCTAGACCCACCCTAGGGAACTGAGGCCAGGGAAAGCCAGTACAGGGGGGCAGGGGGGAGGGGGAAGGAAGAGTCTTTAGACATCATTCACTCTCTCATCCACTCAAAATATTCCCAGGGCCCCCTATGTATGTCAGGTTGCATGTCAGGCAGTGAGGGCTTCAGTGCCATCAGGTGGAAAGGAAGTTCTTAGGACAAAAAAGGATTAAGTAGAGAGCATGATGAGTTTTGTCTGGGGAAAAGAGTCAGGGCTCTCTGAAGGGCCATTTGAGCTGGGCTTTGAAGGATGCATAGGAGTTTAACAGCTTAGAAGGGACTTGAATATTAAAGGTGTGGGTGTGTTTGTGAGCATAGATATTGATCAAGAGGAGTGGGGAGGAGAAGGAAAGGTGCACTTCTCTGAGCTGGATCAGAGAAGGGATGAGGGACTGAGCAGTAAAATGAGAGCAGGATGGGTCAGAGAGAGTCTGCTCTCCCCCGCTCGAACCACGAGGGCTACTGAAGATGACGAACTTCTGCAGTTGGTGCCAGCAGCAACTCAGTCCTGTCTGGCTGTTGCTCAGCAGGGGCGGGGGTCTAGAGGCTGCCTCCTCACGCCAGCCTTCCAGGGGCTCCCCAGGAGGCAGAGACTGTGGTGACACTCAGGGCCCTTGAGTCTGGGCCTGCCACTTAAAAAAAAGATAAACTTCGGCTGGATTCTTTGGCTGAGCTTTCCTTGCATGTGAAACAGACACAGCTCACTGCCAACGGTAAGAATGAGGACTGAGCGAAGTCACTTCCGAACACTGCCTAGCGCATTGCTTGCCACAGAAAAGATGTCGCTTGTAACTCACAGCTAACCCCGTAAGCGACTCATCAGCAAGGCCTTCAGAGTACACCAGGCTCGCACCCCTTCAGCCACCTCCACCTGCTGCCCCAGTGCCCCGGCCCCCAGTCCAGACCACCGCCACCTCTTGCCTCCTCACTGGTTTCCTGGGATTGCTCGCTCTCCCGTATTATCTATTGCTGAGTGACAATATTACAGCAGACTTAGCAGCTTCACACATTCCCTAGGGCAGTTGTTGGGATCAGGGGTCTGGGCGTGGCTTAGCTGGATACTCTGGCCCCTTGAGGCTAAAGCTGGCATGACAAGGACCGTATGGAGGCAGGAGGGGTCAGCCCTAGCTCTCTTCCATGCAGACCTTGCAGGCCTTCAGCCTGACCCAGCCCGACACACAGTCTCCACGGCATTTACTGAGCACCTGCCCTCCCCAACGCCGGGCGAACAGGACGAACAGGGAGTCTTCTAACATAGCTCCCCAGTGCCAGGGCTCTGGAACCTTCTCCCGGGGCTGAGGCTGCTTCTCCAGGCTCTCCCAATGTGTTCCCTGGAGGGTCAGGTGTGAGCCAGGAAGGACACCCCAGGAGGAGGCCATCTTCTCAGGCCTGCTTTGGAGCATTGCCTCTTCCGAGAGGCCCCAGAGCCTGTATTGGAGGACACTGTATTGGAGGAAGCCCGAATGTCCCCCACCCTATTTCTCCTCCACCTACAGCAGGAATGGCTGGCACCACAGCCAGCCTGTTTCACTTTTCTCCACCTTCTCCATCCCCCTTTCAGGTAGGTCCCAGTATGCTGTACCAGATATGGGACAACAGGTGGCTTCCTTTGCCAGAATGAAATAATAGGGTGGCTTGCTCAGTGTGGCCTCCCCAGCTAGGGGCTGCTCTGGAGGTTTGTGGCCTTGGTGGGTTCTAAGGAACATGAAGTTGCTGAGCGTATGGGGCACGGTTGTGAAACCCAGGGAGAGGCAGGCAAACACAGCTACTCAGAAAAGGCAATTTATTCCAGTGCTTCGGGGTTGGGGGTGGGGGGGGGGGAGGAGAGCTCTACATAGCGATTCTAAAACCCGGTCAGTGTCCTTTGCTAGAGGTACACACGACATGTGAGGCTGCGGTCACTAAACAGATGGGGGCTGCCTGCCAGCGAGGAGGCCCGCCACTCAGGCTTTCTCGCGCTTCCATTGAGACACACGCGTCTCCGGGGGTGCCCGGCGGGACCACTCGGACCAGGAGCCATCGTAGACGGCCACATCCGGCTTGCCGCAGAGGTAGGCGGCCAGGGCGATGTGGCAGGCAGTGACTCCCTTCCGGCACGTGGCAATGAGGGGCTGCGCTAGGTTCACCTTCTTGGCCTCGAACATAGCACGCAGCTCCTCTGGGGTCTTCTCGAAGCCGTCCGCGGTCAAGAAGTCCATGAACGGCATGTTGACTGAGCCGCGGATGTGGCCCGGGTCCAGTCCTGGGCGCAGCAGAGGACAGAGGGAAGGACAGGTTTAGGAGCAGGAAAGGGGGTGGGGGGGCAGGGGGTGGAAACCAGTGGGGCCATGGCCATAAGGATAGGGAGCTTCACACACAAAATCACACCTTTGCCCTTCTCAGAGTTCAGTTGAATCCTGGCCCAGCCCCCACGGAATGCTGGAGACTCAAGGCGAAGGGCTCCCTCCCCCAAAACCTGCGGTGAGGTTGGGATATCCAAAAACATACCTGCTTGAGAGGACAGAGATTAGTCTCAGCTCTGCCATTTACTGGCCTTTTTATTAACATCTACCTTGGGCAAATGCTTCCCTTCTCTGAACCGGTTTTCTCATCTGTAGAATGGGCTCAATGGTACATACATATCTCATACGGTTATTGAGAAGCAAATGCTTCGTGCTGGGGGACAATTGCTAAGAACACGGCGGTGGACATGGTCCAGGTTCTCGGGAAGATTACGGTCTAGCAAGGAAGGCAGATGCTAGATGGATAACCACACGATTCACTAATATAGTATAAATACATAAAATAGAATGTCCATTTTACAGATGTAGACACCGAGGTTCGGCAGCATGAAATGGCTCACCTAAGGCCACATGGGGAGGCAAAGGCAGACCCAGGATTACACCAAGTCTTCTGATGTTCCTGTTAAAGAAAATGTGACCTGCTGCTAGACATAAGTTTGAATCCCAGCTTGGCTACTTACCAGGAGGGTGGCCTTGAGCAAGCCATGTCACTTCTCTGAGCCTCAGTTTCCCCAGGGGTAAAATGGGAATGAGAGTCTCCATGGACCCAGAGTCTCCACGGGCCCAGGCTGTTGTAAGGAGCAAAGCACCAGCTGCTGCCCCTGGTCTATCCACGCTGAGATGCTGATGCTCCCATCACTTCATGACCCACCCAGGGGGAGGGAAGGGGTGGGGGCAGTGTGGTCCCTGCGGGCCTTCCTAGCTGAAAGGCTTGGATAGAAGTAGAGTGGGAGTCTGAGCTGGCTCCAAGGTCAATTCTGGAATGGTCTCTCCTCTGCCAAACCTAGTTTCAGAACAGTCTGCAGGGGTGGGGGGCAAAGAGGTCTGGGCCAAGGCCAGAGCTGCCTTCAAGACCAAGGTCTCAGCCCCACCCTGAGCATGCCAAAGGTCACTCCTCTCTTCCTCAAGCACCCCACTTCCTGGCAGACTTTGGATACGGGGAGTGCGGCCCAAGACAGATTTGAGCATCTCTTTGGGCTCCCCTTCCTCCAAAATTCCCTACTACCCCCTTAAACCTGGGCCATGGGAGAGGGCAGGACCCAGGGTGGGCAGCAGTGGGAGAGGATGGGACCAAGGCACACACTGGGACAGGGTGTAGCTAGGAGGCCCTACGTCCCTGAGCCTCAGTCTTCTCACCTGTGAAATGGGGCGATAACCCCATCTACCTCTCAGGCTTGTGGAAAAGACTAGCTATGGTAGGTAGAAGCCCCTAGTAACTCCAGGCACAGTCGGGGTACAACATGCCAGCAACATCCCAGTCCCGGGACCCTGAAGCCAAAGAGGCTTGCCAAATTCACAGACATGAGTTAAGAGATCCTTTGATTAAATAGATGTCCTAACTTAGAAACTATAGTGATTTTCCTGCTGTCATTTCATCTTTTGTGTCTGGAAATTTTAATCTGAGCCTGGATGTGTGCTGACCCTACGAATGAGGAACAACAGATCTGTTAGCTTCAAAGGCATCCTTTGCCAAGACACCCAACTTAAAAATCTTTTGGCATCTGGGCAGTGGGCTGAATTTAAGTGCAAGCGTTTGTTAAGTTCTGAATGTTGTTTTGTTTCTTTCCTCCCATCCTTGATGAAAACAGCTTCACTGCTTTCTTCTGACTACATAAAAGGCACCTCTTGAGAGCAAAGAAGTCAGGCTGGGGGTTTTCTGTGGTGCGGGCTTCCCACAACTGGGCCAGCCTCAGGAGGCGGGGGTCCTCCTTTCACCTCTGCCAGCGAGGGCTCTGGGCCTGTCTGAGGAATTTCAACGAGCAGGCATTGACCGCCCACGTGTGACAAGGTCCAAGATGAACCTAGCCCAGAGAACCTTGGAGAACAGCCAGCCGAAGGAAAGGCATGCGGGCCCAGAAGTGGGGGTTCCCGCTGCTTTTCCCCCAAGTCTGACCTCCACTGCAAGTTCAAGGCTTTCTGCCACCCCTTCAGCCCCACCAGCAGGCAGGCCACCATGCTCAGACCTCTGGCACCAGGCACCAGACAAAGGGTTAGCTCAAGAGCTTTGTCTTCCCGAATCCTCACAAAGCCGGATGATCCTCCCAGCTCTGATGGGACGAAAGGAAACTTGGCTCAGGACACACAGGTGTGTGAAGTGAAGTCAGGTCTGTCTGACCCTAAAACCTTTGTTCTTGGGCTACCCTGAGCCTGTCTAGAAAAGGGAACTGAGGCTGGGAAATGGATAAGATGAATTCTCACCCTCCTCCTGTTCAGGGACCTGGGACTTTGTGCTTCAGCTTTGGCCAAGAAAATGCCAGTGGTGGGGGGAGGTCATCAAGAGGATGTGACCGCTGGTTCACCCAGGAGCTGGACCGGCGCCACTGGAGGTTCCTCTCCCACTCCCCTGCCCTTGGGAGTGTACATTCTGCTTGCCTTCCCTGCTCCCAGAGGTTGCCCCAAGGACTTGGCCTTGCAATAGTGATGTGGTGTTGAGACCAGCTGGACAGTGTGTTTGGGACCGACCCCAGTTAAGGCGTCTATATAAACTGTTGAGATCTGGTAGGTGGGTGCGGCAATCTCATGGTATGGCCAGCCAAGACAAGCCTTGTAAGTTCCCTTGCTTATTAAACCTGCCACCCAGTGATCTGGAGTGGCCTGCCCCTTTCTTCAGCCTCTCCCTGCCCTCTGCCTCTGGGGCTGGCTTCAGATTACCCCAGAGAGGCTGGGAACTAAAAGTTGGCCAGCCAGCCAGGAGACTAAAGAAGTAGGGCTTGGGAAAGAGGCATCCGTGAGGGAAACCTTACATCGGCCAACAACCCCTGTGTGGGAGGGGTGGCTCATATGTTAGGGGATTAGGGACCCCTGCTTGAGTCCAGGAACGTCCCCCAAAACTCTGGCTGCTTTTCTGTGCTTGTTCAAGACACTGTGCACAGCACTGTGGCAGAGAAATGAAATGAATGGTTGTCACAGGGCACTGGCCTCTACTGGGAGTGGTTCAGCAGGACACTGGTGCCCAGCCAGAGGCTCAAAGTCAAGTTAGAAAGTTGGAAGAAGAGCTGAGGTTAGAGAAGGCCATGCAGGTGTCCACTACTCTGATGGCTTCGAGCAGGAGAGTAGAAATCAGCTGGAAAACTTGGCGCACTTTTTT